>VWZK01020185.1:182563-224632 GCA_013396935.1 Baryphthengus martii
AAAAAAAAAAGGTAAATCAAAACTTTGGAGAGTTTTTTGCCAATTTGGCAAGATAAGGAAATCACTGGAAGTGTATAAAAGCACCAGAGCAGATACAAGCAAAAAGGAAGGAGGGAGACCTCTATGCCAAGAGCAGAGAAGGAAAGGATGAAGCCATCCTCCTTGTGATACCAACAACCCGTGGTATCTTGACTGCAGATCTGCTCGTACATAGAGCTGTTTCAGGAACAGCTACACCATGCTTTAAATTCATAACCTGCCTTAATCCACTTCATCTTTGCCACGTATAGTTTGACAATGAGAAAATACCGCTTTGCTCCAGATACAGTGGCCCATACTTATTTAGGAGGCAAAAACCTCACAGAAAAGTTGCAAGTGTATTAGAAAACACTTGCACTTATTTTCAAGGGTTGAAGAGGGTTTGTTCATGATAGGATACGGATAGCTTAAGTGAAAATAAATGGAAATGCTGTTAGCAGTGCATATTTGAAGGTTATAAACACATAGAACAGTAGGCTGCTGCATGTTGATATAGATCAGAAAGAGTGATAAAATTTGAACAGGAAAAGTTTACAATGACTTTCAGAAAAAAATATCTTACAATGAGACCATTTCCCTTTTCTAAGTCCTCTGGTATGTGACTAAAAATTAGGTCACACAAGACATTACAACATTTACTGTGTAAAGGACCCGTTTTTTCCTTTTCATTCAACAGTACTAACATATTTTACTATCCTGCATCAAAAACATGAACATCTGAAATAATTTTATATTAAATCATTAGGGCATAGTGAGGACAAAGGTATATTTCAGCAGCAAAACCAGACTTACATTTAAATCTGATCTGTCCTAACTCTACAAAGTTCAAACCATATTTAATCATTCAAGCAACAATCATCAATTCTCTGGATGCCATTTCTGGGTGACAGAAGGGACACGAAGGCTCGACAGCCTAAGCAATGATATTGAGAAGTGACAAACGGCAAAGAACTGAAAGACAAAAATAGTATGCTGCTGAATATTTAAAACATCCACTTCACTAAATAGTCACTTTCTTTTGCTCTTTTTTTAATTCATCTTTTATCTTTTTAAAAAATAAGTTTGATAATAACCAATCAAATATTTTTACCCATCACTAAGATTCCCTCTGAGCTATCTCTTCTCCAGGCTAAAGCACCCAGCCCTCTCGACCTCTCCTGGTTTGAGTGATGTTTCAAGTCTCTAAACACCTTCACAGCCCTTCACTCTAATATGTTTATGCATGTCTCATACTGGGAAACTCAGCACTGGACACACTACAGATGTATCTCAGCGGCACTGAGAAGAGGGGAAGAATCACCTCAATCAGCCTGCTGGCAATGCTTCTGCTAATGCAGCCCAAGAGCCTGGTGACCTCCTTTGCTGGAAGGGCCCTTTGCTGGCTCACGATCAGCTTGGTATCCACCAGGACCTCCAATTTCTTTCCTGCAAAGCTGCCTTCCAGATGCCACCAGCACATACTGGTACCTGGGGTTATCCCTCCCATGGGGCAGGACTTGGCACTGTCCTTTGCTGAACCTCACAAGGTTCCTGTCATGCGTTTTCTCCAGCCCGTTGAGGTCTCTCTGGATGGCAGTATAACCTATTGGTGCAGCAACAACTCCTCCCAGTTTTGTATCATCTGCAAACCTGCTGAGGGTGCAGCTTCTCGTCCACTCATCCAGATCATTAATGAACATGCAGCTGACCACAATATGGACTCCTGGGGTACACCAGTAACAACCAGTCTCCGGCTAGACTTTGTGCTGCTGATCACAACTCTTCAAGCCTGTCAGTTCAGTTCAACCAGTTTTCAATCCATGTCACCATCCACCTATCACCAATTCGTCTATAATCTGTATTCTATAGTTGGCAAAACCTAGGCAACTTAAAATACTTGAAGATGTTGCTTAATCGACATTTATAATTATCAGATGTCTTCCAGAACTTAAAAATATTCTAAAAAAGAGATGTGCAAGATCTTGGCTATGTGGAAAAGAGGAGATTTGTACCAATTTTTGTAATTGAGAAGTTCAGGGAATATTAGACGGTCAACTAGGTCATGTTTAATATCCACAGCTATACTAGAACAAATTAGTTGAAACCCAGTTTATAAACATCTAGGTAACAAGACAGTAAGAAATAACCAACACAACAGACAAGTAAATTAAGATGTTTTCTTTGACTGATATTTTAAAGAAAGGATTACGTGTAATTTATCTGAATTTTAATGCACCTTTGCGGAAGTTGTGGATTTTAAGTAAGTGTGCATAGAGTTGCTCAAGAACACTACAGGAGAAAACTAATAGTTAGCAGTTCATTATCAAACCAAAAGGAATTCTAATTTAGGCCACTGAAAATGTTTTGCCTCCCTCTTCAGCAATAATTTGAACAGTGTCATAAATTCACAAAATCCTTTAGAAGCCGGGTCTTCATGGAAAGTGATTGAATTGCTCAAAGTCTACAAGATGAAATTCAATAGTAACAATATGAAGTAGTTGGCAAGAGAAATCACATACATAAAAACAATGACAAGAAACAACTGTGTAGGCACTACAAGAGTGTAACAAATTCCCCAGATGACAAATAAATAGGCACCAACAATGCAATGCTGCAGAAAGTGCTGTAAAACATTACAGACTCTTTTAGAAGCAGAGGAGGCAAGAGACACAGCAGAGCTTTACATTAATGATCTGGTGCTACCAATATCCCAAAATATAGTGTTGGGCACTACTATTAAAGAAAAGCACGGGCAAAACAAGACAGACAGAAGAGCACGATGAAAATAACAAGAGCATAGTGTACAACTGTTGAGAAAGTGCTTAAACTAAAAACGAGGTAGCTAGTGACAAACATGACAACTATTTTCACATAATTATCATATACTGACAAATCTGTCTCAAGTACAAAAGGAGGAAGCCAGAGATAAATCTATAGTGAAGACAACATAGGTTAGATATTAGGAAGAGCTCTCTCTACAGGGTCACGATAAACCATAAATAGTTGCCTGTGAGAGTGTGGAATCTCCTTTATCAAAGACATTTAAGATCAGCAGAGGCAAACACCTCCTAGAAATGCTCTGGGTGTGTTTGACACTGCCTCTCTCCACATTTACCCAACTGAAGGACAGCAAGATGTGCAGCTAAACCAGACTGTTTTACATGAAATGCACAGACCAGCGTGGAAATCCCAGCGACCATCTCAGCACAGCACCGAGAAACAGAAGGCAAATGATCCCTATGCTCAAAAATTAAGCTACTTTCAAAAGAAGCCTTTTTTTTCCTCAACTTTCCTCATTCTACAGCATTTTTTGTAACATCCTCAGTACAATATGCAATAGTTATTCTAGATTTTAAATCAATTATACTGAAAAAAATAAAGAAAAATACTAAGTTCTATAGAGATGTAATTCTAAATATCGAGTGAGTTTAAGCCTCAACCTAGTGAGCAGGAAGTCTCACTAGAGATTTTTCTTCACTTTTTGATTTATGATACATGGTCAACAAACTGTCCTTGGCAACAAACAGACCTTGAAACTTTCCAGCTGCAGAAACAGATACAACAAGCAGACAACCTGCATATTTCTGACGAGAATGACAGGCCCTAAATATTTAAAGCTTTTTCAAGAGATGCACATAGGTTACAAAGAAAAAACCCTATGCTCCGGGACAGTTAAGCATATCTGGTGTGTGAAGTAAGCATTGTCTTTTAATGGATTAAATTATGCTTGTACTATGTACTGTAATAAACCTTAATTTTTATTTTTTTTTTAAAAAGAGGAAAGTTGCTGATAAAACTTAAGTGGTACATTTTTCTCCCAGATCTCTGTTGGCTGACAAAGCCAACACTCATTTGTTTTTTCAAGAAAGATTAGCCCTCATATAAACAGCATTATGTTCCCAGTTCTGAGCACGAAACAAAAAGCTCCATCTGAAAGTGGATACCAGCAGCCCCAGTTCACAAATGACTTGCCCTCGCAGTCAGATAGAAATCTTGGACCAGAGAAAGAAAAAAAACAACATGGACAAAAGTATTACAACTATTCTTGAGAGTGTATTCAGATTTTTCTTCCATATTACCTAATCGTAATGTTGTGCATATTTTCATTACAGTCAGATTTCTTGGGGTGAAAAAGTCTCTGATCAGAGGCTGTTGGTTCTCCCATACAGCCAAAATAAAGAGTAGAGCTTAAGTCTGGGATAAAGTAAAATAGACCTTGTAATTAAAAGGAAAAGCACTGAAGATACACATAATCCATGTAAATGAAGACAGAAGGAAGGGAAAAGGGACAGATGGGCGATATCAGCTGGTAGAAGCGTTCAGAGTGTTGGAGCTACAGATCAACACTGAATAGTGTGAAACCCAGGTCACAGAAGACCTGAGGCTGTTTCAACCGCTATCACATCAACACTTGACTTCAAGAACATTTATGAAGCCTGAAAACGATCACCTTCTTGGTCAACCACTTTGCAATGTATGTGAGACTTATATCTACACTTGATGATAAAAACCTATGAAGTTCCTACTCCTAGCTCCTCAAGGCTGTGTGCTATGGAAAAAAGAACTGTCAGCTAATGTCTGTCTGAGGAAACTTTTATTGTTAAAAGTCACGGAAAATTAAAAATTCAGTTAAAAGAAGCCCTTCCAGTAATTATTACTTGAGCCAATTTCTTCCAAAAGTTACAAAAAGAGAAAGTGGACTTATTATTATACATTTTAAAATCAATCACTAATTAATATTTATATAAGTATGGCCATAGCAATAAGGATTTAATAATAGCATGCTTTATTTCTCAAATGACTACTTTTTAATATAGATTTTCAGTTTTACAAGCATTTTGTGATTTATATACATACAACTGGAAGCTTTGTATAGTAGTAATAATTTTTTACCCTTAAAACACATGATCCAGACAAAAAAAAACTCGAACTATTTCACATACTGTTTTTAATCCTTAAAACAAACTGTTTATCCACAGAAAAGCTTACTGCTGTCTCTGCTGATAGATAAACACCTCTTCACTGTTATATACCTAGTTGAATAGAAGCATGGTAGTTATAATATCTTTTATTATATCAGCTAACATTACTAAGAATGAAGCAAGATGCTCCAGCAGACTTCTGAGCAGACAATCCATTCCTCAGCCATGAGGAAGGATTATTTTGTGCCCAAAAGGCATTCTGTTTTTTTCCATACATATTAACTGGTCTATTAAAATAAACCCTCTTTAACCATAAATCCACAGAGCTACACAAATAGCAATGTAATTATATATTGGTGCAAATCACAGAAATTTGTCAACTGTTGCTTGGGGTTCCTAAACTTTATTTCAAGACATGTTACTGCGCCAATAAAAAATGCTTTCTACTGCTCTTATCACTATGATTATCTCTTAGACAAGCTCCCTTTAAAAAAAACTCCACATTTTTTAACATAATGGAAACAGACATGTGGATTGATGCAATGGTCTTACGCTCCAAGATTAAAGAAAGAAATATGCACAGTTTACCTTTTTTTCTGCCTGAATATTACACTTACGTAAAGTGCAGTGTTCTAATCATGAACTGTCTGAATAAAATTGATGTGCTGTTCTTTTCCAATAATAAATATCTGTTTAAAAAGCATAAAATTTTCTGTAATTTTATAGGAGTTAAATGGCATGGAATTCACAGAATCTTTCTGAGTAATTAGATAGCAAGAAAATAAAGACACCAGAAGTCATATAAAAAGAAGTTATGTGCAAATAGGTGACACATTGTGTTATGTTCAGCCCCTTAAAATCTGATCTGATTATCACTTTCACTAAGCAGCTCCTTCCTATCATTATTTAACACCCCAGGCAAGAAATTAACATAGTAAATAATTACCTGATGGAATCAGGCACCTTTAGCAGTTCTTACATATGACACCTACATCTTCACCTATATGGGACTAAAGAGCAGGACTTCAGCCCTAAACTGATGAGCTCCTAATCGTAGCAGCTATACCACCAGAGTTCACTGCTACAAACAGCGCTTACTCTCTGCCATGGTGCACAGGAAGGCTGTAACAGCCACTTACTACTAGATTGTATCAGCAACGGGTTTCGCAAGTGGTTTTCCTGAGCGCTGAACTAGTTTCTGTCTGTTCTCCACCTCAGTTAGCTATTTACTGTCCCAGGTGAGGCAAAAAAACCCCATAAACCACTTGGGGAGGTTTTAGTGCGGATGCCATCACTTTTTCCCCACCTCTTACACTGCTGGTCTTTTGGTGCTAGCACAGTGGAGCCTCCCGTGAGCAATGCTAGCATCTCTCTATTCTCACCTGTTAAGAGAGCTAAAACAAAATAATAAAAATAAACCAGAAGAGTTGGCTACAAAGAGCCGTTCAATGCCCAGGATATATGACTTGCAATAAAACTAAAGCTGCCGGTATCTTAAACCTTTTGGTTTATTCAAGAGAAGATGAGAATTTGGTAGAAAAAAGAAACAACACATGATGGCTAGAACCTGAAGTCTGTCAAATTCAGACCAGTAAGAGGAGAGGGCAATTCTTCTCTGGTTAGCAAGATTAATTAATGAAATATGACTAGACTGTTCTGTGTACACTCTATGCACAATGTGTTGAGATTCACTGGCCAGTGTTAACCAGTAACCAACTGGATGATTATATGGTGTCCTGTGGTGTCGGCATACATCAGTAATACTGTTTTCATGAGTGTCTTTAAAATAAATGCATCACCTATACTAAAGAGATGCATTTGTACACACCCCAGCAACAGCTTCTGAATCCGCTACTTTTATTTAAATTTCAGTATTGAATAAAATACATACTTCAGATCTGTGAAATGACTCATTAAGGCTATAGTGAAAACATAGGGACAGCTGAAGGGAAAATATACTCCCAAATCCAGCAGCAGCTCCCTCACTATTGCAACCTTCCAACTTTCCATGTCTCATTCCACTCTCTGAGGCCAGAGCTGTCTCCCAGATGGCACCTCACAGTCAGGGTGTTTCGAATGACTAACTTCGGCATTCAGCCACAGACTCCTTAGATTTCAATTCCCCCCAGATACAGAAGGAACTCAACAGGGAATGCAAAGCACTCTTGAGTTTCCTCAAGTATGCACAGGTCTGGAATATGTCAGTCCAAGATCTGACACGAATTTAACAAAACACATACACCATAATAAAATAGTACTCTCAGTATCTGCTGGGTACAGCTATGTACAAGGTTTCTCACTGTCTGGTTATTCTGAAGTCATATACTACCTCTCCTTTACACAGTAATTGAAAAATTTTCATCTACTTTTTCTTTTTTTTAAATTTCCTTTTAAATAGTAATCTTTGTAATATCCCTTATTTCTCTAACAGCACCTTTCTATTCCAAGGCACTGCACAAATTCTTGTCATAATCTTGGTCATCCACATCATTTATATTTTTCTAGTTGAATTAGGTCATTTCTGAAGCAACACAACATTGCTGCTGCTTCAAAATGGACAGGCTTGATGAAAATGTAGACAGCAGTTTGTCAAATCCTTATTGGGCACTTGGCCAATTATCTACACCTACACCCCTTCAGCTGTTACAAGGCTCCTGATTTTTTTCTGCCAGCAAGCCTCAAGCAATCTCTAGACAGATGAGATCAAAAGAAACACAAGTATGTGTTATTAAACAAGAGATTACATAGATTCATGCTAAACCACTGTTGTTTGATCACGATTAAATGATTACAATTGGCAAGTGTAAAAGGCAACTGATCCGAGATGGGGAGCACTTGCCAGTCTCAGAAGAGCATAAAATAAAAGAGAAAAATAAATCTTTGACTTTCTAGTTCATTAATTCCATAGATAAAGTATTTCAGCACCCTCTGTTTTCTCAAAATGCACTTGCCAAGTCTCTTCCCCTTTTTTATTAATTACCTTAACCACAGCAAGTAAATCCACAACATACTGTAATGGAGCCACAAAACAGCTGTTTCTAGAGCTCCTGAGGAGAATCCATAGCTTTCAAGGATGCGCACACTTGAGGAACTGAAGTATAAAAAAAGTAAACCAAATGAAACAGCAGTACCTTACTATTACACCTTCCTAAAAGAGCAAAGAGCTATTTCACAGTGTATCATATTGGAAAAGCTTGTCCAGGCTCGTTTCTGAAACTAATCAGACCTTAGGCGCACAACTTGCAGATGGCTCCGACACCGAGCAATGGGTATACACCTCTAATGCTATTCTGTACGCTTGAGTACTTCCAGGTCTGCAAGTCATGTCTCCATCTATAAAACATAAACCTTCAATTATCAGCTGTAAAAACATCACTCTGTTAAGCTGCCACAGAGCCACCCTCTCATTTCTAATAGTACCTAACTAGGAGAAAACAGCACACAAAAAAATAAATACGTAGAAAGTAAGTACAATACCTATGTCTTACGGTGACATTCAATTATCTGGAAGGATTGCTCCTTCCTGAATTATTATATTGATCTGGCTTAGTAATAAGTAAAAGAGGAAGAAAAGAGCAGGGGAAAATGAAAACCAACATATCACTCAAATAAGAAACTACCTTCCTGAAGCAAAACACTCAGAACAAATTGAAACAAATATTCTAAGGAGAATGACTTTTTAAAAATCAAGTGTCTTGTTTTTCTCATAGTGTAAAGTGCATTTAAATTAAGCAAATTTACTTTTTTGCCCACGCATCTGATTGGGTAACACTATGGACTCAATTGCTTAGTACAGACACACATAGATTATCATTTGCATGCAATTTAAAGGTGATAAACAGAACTGAAAGATGTGATGCTTACGTAAAGACTGCTCGTTTTTAAGTAGTTACCACTCAACAGTAGGACTAAAATGACGCGCCCCAAAATTAATTGAAGTCAACAAGCATGTCTCCAGCAACCACTGAGAGACTGCATGAAAACCAAGGGAGAGGAAAGTGTAAGCACTCTATTTATATTCTGAGGATAAGTCAGATAACTCTTAGATGCATTTTCTTCAATGTAAGCCTTTTGCAGCAGCTTTTTTTCCTTATTTTGGATTTACGGGGTAGGGGGAGGGAGGGTTTAAAACCTAGAAACTCGGTGTTGTTCTTTAGGAGGATCAAACCGGGTGCTTCCGCAGGTACCTATGCCAGGAGGTCTTTCTTCTGCTTACAGTAGCACACGTGGTTGCACACCCTGCCTTACACAATCAAGCACCCTTCTCCTAAACTGTACCTAGATACATGGCATCAGTATATGCAAACTTTAACAGAAACACTATCAAGTGGATTGCTGTTGAAAGGTTACGCTTGGATTCTAACCAATAATGGAAAAATGAACAGCTTCAGTGATTAGTCCCTAGAAGAGGAGATATTTGCCATTCTGGGTTTACACACCACAAGAAATGTATTAAACGTGACACTGCCACATTTTCAGTTCATTTCCCATTTCCTGACATAGCTCAGTTTTAAGCCCCCCAACCATGACTTTAATATTCAGACAGTTGGAGGTTGGGGGTCTTTGGTTTTCTAGATGGGCTTTGTTTTTGGAGGCCTCTTGAGAAAATCAGCAGGCCCTCAGCAGGGCAAGTCTTGCTACATTAAGCCTGCCTGGGTGGAGGTGAACTTTGATGACTTCTGAAACCTTGATTTTCATTTTTTTTCCAAACACAATGAAAAAAACCCCAAAAAAACCTAACAGCCGTTCTGCAAATTTTATAGTTCATTTCTAATTACCAGAAAATGTTTGCGGTTACGTTGATTGCATTTTTCTAGTACTTACAAAGTTGTCATGAAGAAAATTTCTCTACAATTTTCCAAAAGTCAAGAATTTTATTAATGAAAACTTTTCATATGAAAAAACAAGTAGATAAAGAGAAATCCCCTATCTCCACAAGCTTTCTATTGCTTCTGAACTAGAAAGCCTTCTTACACAGAGCTTTTCAAAGCAGGGAATATAGAAATTCCTCCATGAAATAAACCCAAAACATTTCTCAGTCAGTAAAAGTATGTGACCAGCCCTGCTGAAAAACCCAGGTTGTCTGTCGAGAACCAGGAATAAGACAGGCAGTAAGGCAGGACAGAAGAACAATTCAGTATCTTCCTGCTGTGAGAGTGATTAGACATGAAGTCAAGCCATACGGTCACATGTAATCCTTCACAGTGCTCAGGCATTCGGAACGTGAAATAGTTGAAGTTTTTCTGCCTTTCAGATATAAACAGTCTCTAACTCGTACAAGGCTAACTGTGGTAAAGACTGGTGCAGGAAGCTACAGCCCTTGATCAAATTCTTCAGAGATCTATCAAAACAAAACTCCTCCTCCTTCCTACAAAGGGTGTTCTGAAACTATGGAGTAAAGCAAAAATTACAGGAGTTATATTCTTGACTAATATCTCACCAAAAATACTGTGTACAAAGACAATTAATATAGTCTATCTTTTAATAGGCAGTATCCTTGAGAAGAACAGGCTTCATGAGACTGAAAATTCCTGTGTATGTAAGGACGTGCCAGAGAGTCCAGCAAAGGGCTGCAAAGATGACCAAAGGCCTCGAGCTGAGGCTGAGATAACTGGGGTTGTTTAGACTGGAGAAGAGAGACCCAGGGGAGGATTTTAGCAATGTGTATATATAAATTCCTGGTGGGAGGAAGTAAAAAGACTGAGCTGGACTGTTTGCAGCGGCACCCAGTAACAGGAATGAAGGCAGTGAGCACAAGCACAAATACACAAAATTCCATTCACAACTAAGACATAACTTTTTTATTTTGAAAGTGGTCAGGCGCTGCATCAGGTTGCCCAGTGAAGCCTTGTCCATTCTTGGAAATCCTCAAAACTCATGAGCAACCTGCTCCCCTGGACCTGCTCCACTTTTAGAAGGGTGGTTGGATTTAGCTTATGTCCAGAGGAGCCTTGCAACCTCAACTGTTCTGCGAGCTAGTGAATTACTAGATCCTAGAATAGCCTAGCAAACTGCATTTGCATACAGACTCGATATAAAACTACACTGTACTGACTACACTATGAAAAGAAGCATTTTCTCCTATCGTCATTAAAATGACATATGTTTGCCTACTGATTTTTCTAAATTGATAAGTTAACACAAATCAGTGAGAAAAATGTCCAATTGCTGGGAACAAAGAACACCACATCGAGTAACAAATTTAGATTTTTTTGGCGGTATTTTGGTATTTCTATAGAGATTTAGCAACTATTTCACCTTTCCCATCTTACAACACTTTGAGCACAATATAACTTTTCAGGGTATTCACAACCACAGAGTGAACATAAGAATGTGGTTAAAAGCACAATGATACCAAATCATTGAACGTACGAATTCTTGTTCAGTTCCCAAATCTAGCTCTTAAACACCAATGCTAACTTTTATTTCTGATTTTATCGTATCTTCTGAATGAGTTATGTGGTTGCCTTGCCTCATTTTTTCTTTCCCTTAGCATTTATGGTTTTCTTATCACTGTGATTTCAGCTAAAATTTTCCTATATTTAAAATGCCCAATTTTGGACAAGTACAACTTTCCTCTGTTGCTTTCATCACCCTCAAGTTGCACAAAGATGTTTCTAATCCAACTTTAACCATTGTAGTTTTTTCTTAAGGAATAATGTTCTCAAACACCTGAAGCTGAAACTTTGTTTCATATAAAATCTTTCTTGCCAGTTTTCTCTCACTAGTTGAAGTGATCCTCATTTCTTAATCCTCAGCATCTAAAGCAGCCCTGCAATTAGTTTCCTCTTTCTAACCAGGCAAGGACACTACACTTATAACTGTTACCTCTGAGCAATTAAACTAACACAGAACAGAATATTCCTATGTTTTTTAGTTTAATTTCAAAAAAAAAAAAAAATGAGAGCTCTTTATCAATCGCCTACAGCTCTAGAACTTCCAGGCTGGTTTCAGCCAAATTCAGCAAAGCTATGCATCTGAAAGAGAATTACATTGCTGCATCCACTGAAATTGGCAGCTGGGTGGTGGAGGAAGGCCAAAATCAGTGTCACTACCACCAGAACTTGTTGACTGCACATGGAAGTCATCTCCTCCCATCAGCCTGTTATTTTTCAATAAAACTGCTGAAAATAGTTCCAGTTAACATATGTATTTTACACATGCAATTTAGACTTGAGGAAAAAAGACAAAATAAAATTACTTTATGTCAAATAACACCCTAAATAACATGCAATGCATCTGAATTCAACACCAAACCTACACACATATTATTCAGAAACTTTAAAAGAAAAAATACACTTTAGAATTTGTCCCACACAACTCAAACTTCATCCTAAATTGTGCCAGGAATACCTTTTAAATATATCATCTACAAGGAGTACTTCTTTAAATCCACCATATTAAGTCAGAGTAAAACACTTCTGAGATACCTGAAACAGGCCCATTTACTTGAATTTGGGCCCCAAAGATGTTGAAATGCTATACAGGGCTTTTTTTTTCTTGTAATTTTAAATATTCATTCACTTCAGAACTATAAACAACCTGAGAAATTACTACAATTTTTAGTTTTCAGGCATTTATATACATATACATGTATTTAATACTAATATAAGCTACTGGCTCCAGAATGTTCATTACCAACACACGCAAGAGTCTTCTATTACACCACTGATCACACTGAACCAAATTTTAAAATCTACAATACAAATCATAGAATGTTAGGGGTTAGAAGGGACCTCTAGAGATCATCTAGTCCACCTTCCCTGCCAAAGCAAGATCACCTAGGGCAGGCTACACAGGAACGCATCCAGGTGGGTTTTGAAAGTTTCCAGAGAAGGAGACTCCATAGCCTCTCTGGGCAGCCTGTTCCAGGGCTCTGTCACCCTCACAGTAAGGAAGTTTCTCCTCATGTTGAGGTGGAACCTCCTATGTTCTAGCTTGTACCCATAATTTCTTGTCCTATTAAAGTCTAATATTGTATAACACTGGGTCATTACAATACTACTACAAGCTGCTGAGTTCTTCATGAGACCTACACACTTTGCTGAGTAGGCATGCTCATCATTTGGGCTGTGTTCTCACTTCAGGCTGAAGCTTCGTGAATTATTTCCAGATAATGTCAATTTACGTAGTCATCGCTCATCCTCTCCGGCACCTTTTCTGGCTGATTATTGCCATGTGTTTTCCGCTGGCACAGAGACGCACAGAAAAACAAATCACAGACTAGATCCATCTGAAAGTAACTATTCTCCCCTACCAAGGACTGAAAGGTGGTAGTGGTAGGCAGCTGGGGTTCACGCCTGCCTAAATCAGCTTAAGCCACACCAAGCTGAAATCATAGCCTGTTAACACACTGAAAACTCCTAATGACGCACTCAATTCAACCACACGATTTGAACATCCCATCTTTATAACTTCAATGAATAAACGTGAAGTAGTTGTGAATTGTTCAGTTAGGAGACACTGAAAATGAAGAATTAGAAATATACTTGCAATGTAACATCGTAAATGAAAACTACAAAAAAAGTCAAGATCTCTAAATATTAAGTCCATATGTAAGCTGAAATTTAAATCTGGTTACTTATCCTACAAGAGCATTACAAATGTAGTAAATACTAAAATAACAATAAATTTTCTTAGTAGTCTCTGCAGATGTCTCATATTAGACTTCTGAACACAACTTCTTAGCTCATGTTACAGATATCATCCAAGATTTCATCTCCACCAGGAGGATTTCTGCTTGCCTTTTTCTTCCAGAGCTCATAATCACTGAAGAATTACAAGCTCTGATATTACCTTAGTATCCAAAAAGGAACTGCAAGAGATATTTGTCTTTAAAACTCTACAAGTGTTGAAATAATTTCATTACTGCAAAGCACATGTATTAAAATAATATTCCAAGCATAATATTCTGTTTAAGGCAGCATCATGCAAGCCACTGTATCCAGTAATCAGTCATGCTGGTGAAAATTATAAACAGTATCAGAACATAATGAAATTCTGATAAGCACTAAAAACTTCACAGGTAATTCAGAAATAAACAGCAGGGTTTTCCCACTATTGCAACTGCCTAAGCAATACTTTAAGTAGGATATTTGATAATTGCAGTAAATTGGATGGATAAATTTTAAAATTACTACAAACTACAGCATGCTCAGACTTACTGCAATTTTGTTGCAAGAGATGAACAGTTATTCTTCAGCCTCAAAAATTTCCTTATCCACATGTCTGAGCCCATAGCTACCCTCTCTGCTTTGCTGGTGAAACTGTGGGGCAGGAAGGAGCTGAAGAAGCCAATACTGCAGCCAGGAGAAATACTTACCAAAGAATGCAAGCAGGAACTGTGGATTTCTTTTCTTAAAAATTACACAGGACTAGCAGACACCTACTACAAATGTTTTTATATATGTACATACACATATACAATGGTATTTGGGTGCTCAATAACTGAAGAAAAAATATCTTAAATGGATAATTATTTGTGGTTATGCACAAATCCTGGCACCCTGCACATGATGTCATTCAACATCAGTATTTCTATATCTTTCCGCTACTTTGGAAGAGTTTTCAATGACACTGTGAACTACATGCATTTCTCTGCAAGTAAGAGCCCCCTTGAGAACCTGTGGCGGGGGAAATAGCATGGCAAGCTAAATTGCCTCTCACATTTCCCAAGACAGGAGCCTCCACAACATACAGCTGACAGTAGCTGTCACCACAAGACACAGGCAACTCCTCAGGGTAACGAGGGCTCTTAACAATTAAGATTTTATATGAGTGTGCTAGGAAAGATATGCCATCAGAATGGTTTGGAAGAGGGTAAAAGCAGAGATGACGTTATCTGTTGAATGAAGGAGTTCACGATGTGTATTGAATTTACTTTTCAGTGAAGCTTCCTGAGAAGACACAGATACTCTATGTCACAGGAAAAGAAGGACTTAGCAAGTTGAAGAAGTCCTCCCCACAGATGTCTACCCCATCCCACTGCCAGAGGTCAGCTTCTCTCTGGCTCTGCCTGGCAGCAGTGAGCAACTTGTTCGAGCACCTGCTTCACTGTAGCCAGCCGTGTAAGGGAGCCACGATGCTGGTGATCTGGTCTTTTTAACCACCTCCTGTGTGGAGACTGAGTGGAAAGAGGAGACGCTACCCAACAGCTAAGAGAAGTACTATTTTAAACCATTCTAGCTAGATCCACAATGCCTTTCCCTAAGTTTTTCGTCAAGTTTATGATTCTTAGAACTAAAATAGAGAAGCTCAAAACTGATACACAAATCAGTGAAAAGAAAATGGTGTTTTACCGAAATACTCTATTAATATACTAAAGAGATTACACACCAAAGGTTCACACACCAGGAAACACGTTTTTTTTCTTCTATTACAGAACTTCATTACAACCTTTTTAGGATAAACTGTTTACATTATATTATGCTACTCTTTTGCCTGGCAGTATTAAAATTGTCTTTATTTTACTGGCTGCCATTTAAGTGTTAGACCATCTGTCACTCCCTTCTTAACACAAAAGTTACAGGTTCAGGAAAAAGCCTTAGCACTAGCAGAGAACACTGCTGAGTAGCCAGATTAACATCTATTCCTTCTGCTACGGCTACTCCTAACATAATATAGAAAAAAAAATTAAAACAATAAAAGTAACGTGTATCAAGGCTAATGTAAGATTATGCCTTTTAGTGAGTCTTTAAATATTCTCTTAAGTGTTTAAAAGCTGGTACAGAGGTTTGTTCATGCCCAGGGGCACTATTCTGTTGCTAGTATGACCGCAGTACCCTCATACAGAATCTGACATTTCAAAACTGGTATGTAGCGAAACATCTAAAATCATCAGAGTTTCCTTAATATTAAGCCACTGCCCTATTCTTCTGTGCACCTTCTTGACTGCTCTGCACCTTCACCTCCCTCACCGCTTGCACTTCCCTGGGAAGGAACCAAGTGGAGTAGACTTCTTACCAAATGCATTGTCAAACTTTCAGCCCAATTAAAAGATGTATCCAAAAGATGTACTCGGATCATTGCTCTGCACACACGAAAAATCAGAAATTCAATTTACAAATCGCAACTTTCACTTTAAAAACTCACCACAGAGACACCTGTTACTGAGGAAACATAAAGCTGGACACCTTTAAACACATTGTGTCTGGGCTGCCTATGATCTACAGAGGTGTTCTTTTCCCTCACTTACTAGGTAATGAAAATCACCACTGTGACTGAAACATGAGACTTGGCACAAAGAATCATCAAGTTCACTTCATTATTCCATGCAAATAACATAAAATACTGTAGGGAGGGGAATTCACCTCATCTACTCTTAATCAAGAAGTCAAGGATCTATTTTAAGCTCTCTTTAATTTAGGCTCCCTAGTCAGTAAGGAGAGACTCAGTAAGCACCTCTCTGAGATGATAAAAGAACTAGTACAGACTAGGAGCACTGCAGCTAAAGCTGGGTGAGAAGGCTGCTCTGTCTTGCAGCAGCACTTCTCTCTCTCTCTCTCTCTCAGATCTTTTCCAGTCTAAGCCACACAGCCATCAAGCATTAGGCATGTTAGGTCAAACACCGAAGAGTTCAGCCAATTTCTTTATGCTTTCCAGGGCACATCTGCTGTCCTTTTGAACAGCCTCATTAAGTGTTGCTCTGAAGCACAAAAACACAGAGCTTTATGTAGCTAAGATTACAGGGCTCCACACATCACTCTTTCAGGAAACATAATTTGATTCTCTATCTTCTGTGTCTACAGCCCACAAACGGTGCAGAAGACCAAATGATTTGCTTATGCCCCAGAAGTTAAAGGCCTTGTTGATTACAGCACAGGCACTTTGAAAGTGGTACAGCACCCATAGCTGGTCATGAAATATTTGCTCCATTAAACTGACTCAAGTTTTCCAAGTTGCCACTGAGAAATTCTGAATTTCCCAGAGCAAGCTGTGTGAACAGATGAACTGCCAACTAATGAAGTACAATGGCATTCAAAATGGGATTACACTGAGAAAATAATATTTAAACTTCAAAGATGATGGATTATTATAATATAAATGAAACCAACCAAACGCTCTTGGGTACAGGGAAAATCAGTTGAAAACTGGTCATCTCTTCATCTCTCAGCGAAAACAGTACTAGGAATAAATTGTGAGGTCAGTCCTCTACTCCAAGATAACATACTCTGTTGATGTCAGTCGTACTCAATAGCATAAACAAGCTATGAGAACACGTAACTGCAATGCAACAAAGCTCCTCTCTTATCAACCATAAATTGAGCACTTTTATGTAACCAACACTGAAACCAAGAGCTAAACAAAATGTCACAGCCCACTACGCTATTATATGAATGGGTTAACAAATTCAAGTCCAGAATAATTTAGACTGAAGGTAAACTTTCTTTCCTTCAAATCATAGCAATGTAATGGAAATCAAACTGCTTTTAGTTTAATTCCTGCTGTCACTGGGATCTCTTTTTAAAAAGTCAGCAGTTTTAGCGTAATTATATTTCTGGCCTGTTTCCTCAACAGTCTCAAAAGACTTTCCTGCAAAACAGCTTAACTGCACATCCTATTCTGTAAAATGTCAGAGTGCATAAAATTAGGGAATCCATCATGCACAGAAGATAAGATTTTTTCTTTCCCAATGGGGCATGTAAGAAGAAATCAATCAATCAACCAAAAAAAGACCCCCAGCAAATCTTAGTGAAAGATTCTGAAACAAAAAATTATTTCTGCTAACTTAGTAACAGACACCTGAGATAAAGAAGACAGCAGAAGTTATATCATCAAATTTCATTATTTCATATTTAAGGGAATGCTTTCACAAATACTCCTGAAATTTTTGAGTAATATAATACCCAGGGATTTCACGGATTTTTGTCATTTCTCTGAAATCCAAGGAAGTAACAAAAGGAACTAATCTTTGCTTCCTTAACAGTAACCACAACAGCCCACCACTGCCCAGTACCACAACCATTTGCACTCATATTTGCACAGGCAAAGGGCTGTCAGAGTGAGTCCCAGAAATCCTTTTTTTCCATCAGCCAACTAGAGCTGCTCAGAGTATGAGCAGAACTCTGTAATCTTACAATTTCAAATAGGCTTATTAAAAAGCTGAAGAAAATGAGAGAGTTTTGGTTTTGCTGCCGTTTGTATTTTCTTTTTAGAATATCTTGCCTGCTTTACTACCTGCTTGCACTGCTACAAGTATTATTAAACTACTTCTTAGCATTAGCTGGTGGAGACAGAAATCCCTTGAGCTTACAATCAATCCTATCTACTCATCCCTACTTAGCAAGAGGTATTTCCAGCCCAGAGTCACCTCTTCTTTTTGGAAACCGGAAGACAATATTTGGTATACCCTCCATCAGCTCTCACAGTCATTAAAAAACTAAAATTATTCTTTTGGTGGACCAATTTCCTCTTCACATTACCCAATTTCAGGTGGTGGTTAAACAGAAACAGCTTTGTTAACCGACACCTATTAAAAGCAGTGAAATAAAATACGCACAAGACATGAAAAAGATAAAATCTGAGACAGAAGATCCCCAAACATGCTCCTTTTCCAGCAAGCATTTAAACAGCAGAAAACATAAGGAGGTTAGGAGCAGAAGAATATTCAGAGATTCAGATCTGAACCTAAAGACAAACCAAACTGCGCACAGCACCCTTACAGGCTGCTCGCAAATCACCAGCCTCTCAATTAAATACAGGAAACAGGAAATACCGTGTGCCCCCCCCATATTTGTCATTATTTGCACTATTGTCACTATCTGCAAGGGATGCTTGACCTCACATGGACCTTCATGTTCACAGACCGCAGGGAATCGTTAACAAAAGTGAAAACAACGGAGACAAAGGCAGAGCGGAGCAAGCGGCACATGCCCCAGTAAAGCTAAAATTCAGAGGAACAGCTCAGGTTACACGTAGTCAAGCAAGTACACACCAGTGTAAAACAGCAGCTGATAGTTTCAGCTATCACATTACAGAAAAAACTTTGCAGAAATACAATGCCATTATACTCAAAGTTTTAATCTGGAGAATACTTTAATAGGTGACTCATGTTACAGGTATTTGGCTGAAAGATTGAAAATAAATCTGTGTTTTGCTGAACAAAAATGAACCTTTGCACTCGTGTAAGTCTTTTTTTAATAAACACCTCGCAAATAACACCTTATGTACTTTATTCATACAATTAAAATCATCTCATCACATAACAACAGAAAATAATTTGCATTAGTGGCATTCATGTTTTTTAACACTTTAAATTACTTGGCATCCATTGCAGCCCCCTTTGAAAGAAACTCAACATATTGCTAAGAAGAGCACATTAGACTTAGATATATTCTCTTTGGTGAAAAAATATTGTTAGTAGGTACACAACGGGATTGATGCTGAGAGAAGACACCAAGGAACGTAAAAGCACCAGTCAAACTCTCAGGGAGAGTTTGGAGAACAGCGTCCCACCCGGCAGTGGGAAGTACTCAACTTCACTGCCCATTTCTGTGGGGACTTGAATATTTAGAAGAAAAAACATCTACTCTTTACTGTTACAAAAGTATTTTAAATGCAAATCCATGGGGGAAATAACACACCACTATTTCACTTCGTAAGCTTGTGTCTTTGAGGTGTTTTCTCCTATCCTGCTTGATATTGCATCTGGCTGCACATTAGGCTGCTGGGCTTTTTGCTGAACATCAGAACAGCACTTATTTGAGCAAACTGCTATCTTCAGACCAACCACTGTAATTTTGCGTTTTAACTGTAGTAATAACAAAGCTTTCAAGTGGGATACAGCCTGTTTCACAGTCCAGAGCACCAGGTGAGTTCAGAATACACTTGAGGTCATCCCAGCTTACTGTGTTTGCTGCACTCACAGATGCAATTTTGTTCCTGTGTAATTCAGTTGCTTCTGTTACAGGGACAACACGGCTTGGACAAAAGTCTGTTCACCAGGGACAGGTTCATAGTCAGTAAAATATTATCAACTATTCTGATTCACAAAGTAATCCATTTTGTCCTCCCATTTTATAAAGGTTTTTTTCCACATCTACTCACGCAGGACATTATTTTGGCCAGGAATAACACCTCCGCACTTTCCTATGCCCTACCTCCTTATCACTTGCCATAAATCAAATGCTAGAAAAAGCGAAACTGGATTATCAGCATCTTTCCACATTCCTTCAGAAATGACTGAGCAGAGCAGCACACAAACAGAAGCTATTTATCAGATCAGATGGATCACAGAGAAGTGGACTAATAATATATAAAACACTGAACAAAGCAACAACAAAAGATTGACATGGAGGCAGAAAAGGAGTGCAGTTCTTCTGGAAATAATAAAAGAGGGTGGTTTTATTAGGGTTATCTCTTTGTATAAACTGGCTACTCCCCAGTCTGAAAGTGACATGAAAGATGCATTTCCTGAAGCAAAAGGAAAAAGGAAATAACGATGAAGACGTTCACGGAAGCAATATGGAAAAGTTCAACATTTTGAGTTATTTTAAGTTAAGAAAAAATTCCAGGAATCCACAAAAGCAAAAAATATTACAAGAGGGAGGCAATTTTAGTCTTTTTTTTTTAAATGTGAAGAGTACAACTTTAAGGGGAAATACTGCACCCAGTAAAACTGATTTAAATCCTCTAAATGGCAGGCAGGATGATCAAAAAGGAATTGAAAAATGACCCATTAGATGCAAAGGAAATGTCTGAATGACTTATTCACAATTAAGTAAAACACAGGTTACGTGGGGAAAAATAATTCCCTAGTACAACTTACAAAAAAATAACAAAACAGCAAGAACAGTTTTACCACTGTCCCATCATCAGTAGAGCTGGTCAACTGTGGGCTAGTCATCAGTCTACTCACTGATATTTAGGAATAATTAAACCTGTCAGGACAAGGAAGAGGAATAAATTAGTACACCATTAAAAGTCCTTTTCAACTCTAATTACAAGCTGTCTTGCTTTTGTCAAAAAAACCACCAACAAAAACCAAAAGTAAACAAAAAAAAATCCACCATGTGTTACGGGTTTTCAGTTGCTTCTTTTGTGTTAAAGAGCTTTAGTTTAAACTGCAAAAATAAGAAACTGAAGTGTGCCTTGTACAAGGTCCTTAACTTGGTATCCATGTACAAATATTGTAACATCAAAGTGATTCTCAGATTGTTTCCAGAAATTCTGGCAGCGTTTCATACTATTTGAAGAACACCTACTTCACTACTGGGGAAATGAAATGCTTCTTCAAACACTGATGAATATTGTGGC
Source organism: Baryphthengus martii (assembly GCA_013396935.1). Lineage (NCBI taxonomy): Eukaryota > Metazoa > Chordata > Aves > Coraciiformes > Momotidae > Baryphthengus > Baryphthengus martii. Next base: position 203,758 of record VWZK01020185.1, read on the forward strand.
ATATTACCAAGGGAGAAGTACATACAAAAAATATTGTTTGGGGGGGAAATCATAGGCCATTATTACCATTTGGCTTCTTAAAACAAAAACAAACTTACTACACAGACATACGAAATAAAACAGAATGGTGGCTTAAAACTAGGAGATTTAATATAAGAAGTCTATATGAATCTGACCTGTACTACCTAAGCTTTTAAGCAGAATTAAATCCAAGATACAAAATAGCCAAGATTAAGCAACCGAAAAATAAAAAAGAAATACTTCAAAATTTAATTCTATTATCTTCTGGCCTGTTTTGAAAATGTCTTCTGTTGGAAAGCTTTGATATAAAAGTTAGGAGCCTTCTCAGGCCTTATACCTATATTAAGTATTGAATCTCTAGAAAAGATTTTTTTCCTCCAATTAGGAAAAAAGTTTGCATTAGAAAGGTTTTGATCAATAAAAAGAAAGCCTTACACAACTGGATATAAGTTCTTGGATATTCTGAAAGTCTGTAACTTTGCCAATTCTACAGCAAAAAGGATAAATGGATACATAAAATAAAGCTCTTATTTTCTCTCTCCCAAATAGAGCACCTTTTTTATTTGCTTGTTAGGTCACCTGAGCAGAAACTACTTCAGAATTGTGGAAAACATGACAAATCTGGTCTTATCTTCAACGGTGGTGGTGGGAAAACCCAAAGGAATTCCAAACCCCTGAGATACCAACAAAGAATTTAATTATGAAGTGATTTACTACAGTATGTTGATACTATAATCTGCCTACAATACAGGAATAGGTCAAAGAAAAGTTCAAGCAACTCTGGTTCATTAGTATATCTTAAAATGTTTAATATGTATGTTTTCAGATGTTTAATATTATGCCAGATAAGAACATCAGAAACAGAAACGTAATTCTTTTTTTAAGAGATGTTGAATAAAATTCCTTAAGACATCCTGAAGAAAGTAATATAGACAAATTTGAACTCTCATCTATATCGGGAAAATGACTGAATTAGGTATTTAAGCAATAAGAACAGCTTTGTCTCATTTTAGCTCTCCTATAATCCCTACTTAAGGAAACTTCCACATTCAGCACTGAGGGACTGCAGACATCTTAAAAGCAAACAGCACAAAAATTATGTTGCAACTTAGAGATGACCTTTCCCATAGTCTTCCCCTGGTCAGATGGTTAGATTAGTCCAAGAGCCCTCTTCAACAGGCTGGCCCAGCCTTCCCAGTACCACTCCAGCAAGGCATGCACTCATCTAACTATACAGCTTTCACTTTGAAGATAAAGCTATAGAAGCACAAATCTGGCAGGCTGAAAAGACTTTGTTTTGATAGCACCCTAAAAAACCCAACCGTCGAAATACTGGAGAAAACAAAATTGAGGAGGGGAGAAGATGCAAAGACACCGTCTCTGAAGAGACAAATGCTGGCATAGTGTGAGTAGAGTGAGCACTTGGGCTAAGGAGATACTACGACTTGTTTAAATTATACCAAAGCAGAGATTACACCACGTCTTAGGTAGCATGCACAGGGCTAGTTGCAGGATCCCTATCAGTGTAGATGAACACTCACTCCAAACCCAGCTTATGATCATTCCCTGGAGAGGACAGCAAAGAGGTGAACACCAACCACCATGCCTGCTCTACAATCACACCTAGTCCTGATACCTTACATTTTACAGCTATGTCTGGGAGTTGATCAGTTCTGAACCCTTTTATCCAGCTTCTCTACAATTCTCCATGACTTTCAAATGCACAAACTGTTCTCTCTGTGTCAGACGTAAGTACAACATTTGACATGTTAAACAGCTGACACTTTTCATTCCAGTATTGGCAAAATAACCTCAAATTACAATTCTGTTTGCCTAAAAATGCCCTGGGATAAATGACTGAGGGAGGAATCATTTTTAGCCACTTATTTCTCACTATGTCCATCATTGAGCAGCATTTTAATAGCTGTTGTAATAAAATCTTGTACTAATATTTTAATATATGCAAGGGCAAATGCTTATCACAAAACATTTATTAGAGTCAATAAAAATAAATGTCTGTATAGTATATTTGGAGATATATTACCTTTTTTTTCCCCTGCATTAACTAATCAATTGGCATATAAACCATCTGTGAAGTCTTAGTAAAATACTATTGAGTGGTATTTTACAGTATCATGTCATTAATCTCAAGAGATTGCATTTAACACACTTCCAAACTGATGAATACAATTCACCATAATGGTGTACTTCTGTCTTTTGTGTACATAGTTCCATTATTTTTAACAGTATTTTCTATATTACTGTCATGTTAAAAATATCAAAATCTTTTGGGAACCTCAATGCTAAATACTATTTCTAGAAATTACATATACTTGAACTGAAATAATGTATATTGGGAGATTAACTTATGAAAAAATACTAATTCAGTACAGTTTCACAAGCACAGTTAACTGTTGGAAGAAAACGCATTGTAAATTAGACATTTAGTGTCTCAAACTTAAATTATTTATTGATATCCACTGTCTCTACAGGCCATATTGTTTATCAGTTGCTACTTTTAAGTGGCTGTATCTATTTGAGATGAAATAAGAGAATGAACTTTAAGATCTTCAGGTTTTTTCTCTAAAATAGAAGTTTTATTAAACATATGTGCACGCTTCCAAATGCATGGAATTCCAAACACTTTTCTCATGACTGCAAAATTGTACCCTCTCATAGACGCTTGCGCACATTCCTTGCAAAGCAAAACTGAGTTCAAGGACATGCAGAAGACACACGGAAATATTGTCTACATTTTTCTCCTGAATTTACACAAAGTTCAGTGAGCTGGAATGAATGCCGCAGGAGAGGAGTACATTGTGTACAGAACACCGTTACTGAAAAGAAACATTTCCACATCTGCCTCTGTTCAGTTCTGTTCTGCACAGACCGTAAAATGACACAGCTCAGAGAGAAGAAAATTAAGAAAATTAAATTAAAAATGACTGTTGAATTATTACTACAGAATCATACAACCATTTTGATTGGAAGAGATTTTCAAGATCATCAAGTCCAGTCATTAACCTAGCACTGCCAAGTCACCACTAAGCTATGTTCCTCAGCACCACATCTACACATCTTTTAAATACCTCCAGGGATGGTGACTCCACCACTGCCTTGGGCAGCCTGTCACAAGGCTTGACAATCCTTTTATGAAGAAATTCTTTTTTAATGTCTGATCTAAACCTCACCTGGCGCAACTTGAGAACATTTTCTCTCAACCTATTACTTGTTACCTGGGAGAAGAGACCGACCTCCCACCTTGCTACAACCTCCTTTCAGGGAGTTGTAGAAAGCGAGAAGGCCTCCTTGTCTCCAGGCCAAACAACCCCAGTTCCCTTAGCTGCTCCTCCTCACAAGACTTGTTCTATAGACCCTTCATCAGCTTCGTTACCATTCTTTGGACAGCACCTCACTGTCCTTCTTGTAGTGAGGAGTCCAAAACTGAATCCAGTATTTGAGGTGAGGCCTCACCAATGCTGATGGGGAACAATCACTTCCCTAGTCCTGCTGGCCACGTTATTGCTTATACAAGCAAGGATGCCGTTGGCCACCTTGGTGCTGGGCACACTGCTGGCTTAATACCCCCAGGTCCTTTCCTGCCGAGCAGCTTGGAGTTGTCGCAACCCAAGTGCAGGACCCAACACTTGCCTTGTTGAATCTCATGCCATTAGCCTCATCCCACCAATCCAGCCTGTCCAGTTCCCTCTGTGGAGCTTCCCTACTCTTAAGCAGACTGACACACCCACCTAACTTGGTGTTGTCTGCAAACTTGCTGAGGGTGTTCTCAATTTCCTCTTTCAGATCACTGATTAAGATACTAAACAGAACAGGTCCCAATACCGAGCCCTAGGGAACGCCAGTTGTGACAAGCTACCAACAGGATCTAACTCCATTCACTGACACTCTTTGGGCCCACACATCCAGTCATTTTTTTAATGTAGTAAAGCACACACCCATTGAAGCTCATTGCTCCACTGGATAAAAAAATTATAAACAAGTTAACAGATATTTAAAATCTAACACATGAAAATCAAAGTTCACCAATACAGAGAACTATTTTATAAAGAACACAGTTCATGTCTAACTATATTACAAACAGTTCGGTAATATGCAAAAGGAGGCAGGGATTCTGTTAATGTTAGTCCAATAAAACACCAGCCTTCTTTTCTAAGGGGTGAAGCTTAGCTTCCAAACTTCAGTGAAATTCAAGTAGGCAAAGCGGGATGACTAATCTTACATTTGATATTTTTAGTCACTAAATTTGTAGCATGAAGTTTACAGGGCAGCCTGAGCACTACCTTATCAACGGATGGCTGAGAAGAACAGATAATGCTAAACCACTGGGATCCAACTCCATTGGAACCTAAAACTGCAGGAGACCACTTGGGTTATCAAAGCCAGTGTTCTTTAACTGCAGGTAACCCCATTAAATAGTTTATGATAGAAATTTATGATAGGAAGTACAGCTATTGCATGACCTCTTGCAAAATAACCTATAGTATTTTGCCCTTATACTTGAAAGATAAAAAGTTTACTTTTCACTTTTACTCATATGATTTCAACTTAGTCACTTACCTATCCAAGCCTCATGTGGAGATGTTAATACTACACTTTTTTCAGCCTTTTTTCAAGTTTATGTAAGTAGTTAACTGTTCAAAGCAGGAATCATCCCTTATTACATTCATGTGGTTCTTGACACATGTTGCTGGTGCAACTGTAATTCAGGTCTCTGAGTGCATGTGTCTTTCATTACTTCATCATGTGGTGGTTTTTGCAAAAGACCTCAGCCTCCTCTTCATGAAAGGAGGTGAAGCAAGATTGCAGAGTGAAGAACACTTATACAGGGGGCACCATCCTCATTTGTTGCATTAAAATTTCAGCCTGAGCAGTTCAAAGTACAAACATACACAATTAAAAATAGGCAGAGACAGTCTGGTAAGTCCTACTGAGTGATGGTGCTACAAGCCTATCTACAAAATAGGTTATTGAAAGAGATACTAAGAAATTTAAGAAGAGATCTCAGTATCATTTTTTAAATGGCTGTTTACTGCCTCCCCCTCAAAAAACCCCAACCTACTCTTTTCCATTATACTCAGATATACCCCAGATACACCAAAGACAGTAAATATAAGCCAGAGTTGGTAAATATTCCAGAAACTGTAAAACAGAAGGCTAAGACAGTGCTCATTCCAATGAATCTTGCAATGCTCTGATTTAAAAAAAAAAAATAATTAAAAAATATTAAATTCAAGTATACACTTAGATTATTATTTCCTGTCCAGCAAAAAGTTTAAGTCACTTATTTGGTTAGATATTGTTGAAATGAAGGGGACCCATACACATACTTAAACTCACTCCCCACTGAGTAAAGCACTAGAGCATGTACTAAACGTGCCTTTGGTAATTAGTGTTTCATGCTGCACACTCTTGCAAATATTTAGACACGTATTTGGTTTTGTTACCATGAATATTTCCATTGATAAACACATTCATAACTGTTAGCAGGAACAAGACTTCGAACACTGCTGAGAAGGTAACTATATTGAACAATTATAACAGCAATATTAATTCTTTTTGCAAATTAAAATCCCATAGAGGTGAATGAGAGATTTATCTATAAAGATGATACAAGAGTACAGGAGTCAAAACCTTTGAGGGCAAAAATATACTACAAAAGTAAAGCAAACTAATCTCACAGCGGACAAACAGAAAAGTAAATTGTCTTTGCTCAATGTCCACACTTTTTTCAGAATTCACTGTACTTCAGTAGAGTATACCAATTGACCACAAGAGTGCGTGTATTTTTAATTCTGCATAATTAATGTACAGGTTTCCCTGTTCTGCAATCAGAACTCCCATATAGGAAAATATAAGCCAATTGATGCCATATGTCCCTCTGAATTGTTATTCCAGATGTATTCCTTGGAGTCACAGAATTGAAGTTCCTGTTTCCTTTAAATAACACAGTCCCAAAAACTCAAAGAAAGCAATTTTGAGTATGAAGCAGTTTGTTAATACGATTTTTTAAAAAAATATTCAGATCCTTCACCACTCTTTTTCTACAACCTGAGTACAAAATAACAAAATAATTTACCTATGATATATTAAACTGTTAAGAAGCACATATGCATTAAGCCTTAGCTTTTAACCCAAGATTTCTATGGCCAGAATGGTGGCCTTACACTACACAGGAATTTGAGCGTTTATTTTTAAGTTTTAGTTTCCATTAGCACAGAAGACTCTCAACCATACAGTGAAGCAGTTGGATTTGATCAGAACACTTGCTGCAAAGCTTCACTGTATTTCTCTTTAGCCTGTAACAAAGAAAGAAATAACAATACACAATTTTTTGGGGAATATTTTGCTTAACTCCAGGCTGACAGTGCTAAGTACCGCTAACAGAAAATCAGAAATGGGGAAGGGAGTTTCAGCAAGAGCTTTCCCACATTGCCACATCAGCAACCTCAACCTTGTTGAGCCATTTTCTCTAAGGGCTAGAAGTAATTAAGTTTCATTGCTAAATCAGCCTTGAGCCTGTCTTGAGCAGAGAAATCACTTATGCTTAATTGCACATAGTGATGTAGTGAGCAGTCCATTAGGCAGCCTGCAGATACCAGTTTATTTTCTGCAGCTCTGCAGGATACTTAAAAATGAAAGGTCATTATTTTATCCAGGTAGTCATTTGTATAATAAATATTTCTTACAAAAAAATAGTGCTCATTAGCTCAGCTTATGTTACACAGTTATACTAAATATTATTTTGAGGGTTGCTGACTTTCAAAACACAAGTTTCTGAAACTCAGAAACAAGGAAACTGCGTATTTATTCTATTTTAATAACTAATAATATTATAACTTTATCAATTATAGTGCAAATATTTAAAAGCAAGTGTACATAAATAGAAACCTAAACCATCCATATTTTTTAGCATAGGAAGATGAATATATTTTATATATATATATGCATGGTCATATACATTCATCCGAACACTTGCACATGCCCAGAGGAATGTTCTTCATGACCTCAAGAAACTCTGCATACTGTTTGCTAATCAGAACCACATATTTTTCACCTGATTCCATCAACAAAGAATTAGTCTCCATAAAATTGTAACCGACAGGAACAGATCGGTTTCATGGTTCAGAGTGGGAGAACTGTTCCAAAAGTTCATGCACGCTAACATTCCTGCTGCTGGCAGACCAGATCTTCACCTATTGTAACCATCTCACACTAAGATACTAGTCAAGAAAAGCAATATAATTCTGAGAAGACAGTGATTTAATACTGTAAAAATATTACAAGAAACTACTACAAGAAACCAACGTAGACAGTTACTACAGAATTTTAACAAGCTGAAGGCGAAGGCCAACTAACACCTGCTATTACTGATTCTCAAAGCACCCACAATGCTCACGCTTGAGCACTGAGCAATGGCATTTAGTATTTCCAAAAAATGAAGACTTCCTTTACAAGTCTGAGACTAGACTGTTCTCCTAAACACGCTGTTATCTGGGGCTCAGGTCGGCCTCCCAGTGCACACTCAAAGAAGTTCTTTAAAAGAAAAATATCACAGATATTCCAATAGAAACTGATATCAGATCACTGGAGTGTGGTACCAGAGTTATGTTGTCCATAAAAGCTGTTTGCACCCAATGAGGACCAGAATCTGCAGTATGATGGAGATGCACCAGTCTCTTCCCTCCTGCCACCCAAGTAACATTACACTACAGGCACTACATCCTGGTTTCAGTATGTTCTCAGTTCTATTAACCAACCTCCTTGTAAATCTAAAAACAAAAGTATTTTCTCATACTTTCACTTTTTAGAAAGAATACTAAAGCCCTTAGCCTTTATAAGCTCAAATTTATTTCCTTAGGTACTGTCTTTTCATATTCCTACACCTTAAGGGACGTTTATATACGGTTCAAATTTTGAATTTTGGATAATATTAATCAAATATATGGCAAATAAGTGTCATTATCCTAGTCTTAGAGAGAAAAAGTTTGAAAATTTAGCTCTACAAACACAAACATAAGTACACAGAGTCATAACAGAATGGTTGAGGGTGGAAGGGACCTCTGGAGGTCGCTTCATCCAACTCCTCTGCTCAGGTATGGCCATCCAGAGCCAATTGCCCAGGACCACGTCCAGATGATTTCTGAGTATCTCTGAGGATGGAAACTCCACAATTTATCTAGGCACGCTGTGCCAGTGCTTGGCCACTCTCACAGGCAAAGAAGTTTTCCCTGATGTTTAGGCAGCATCTTGTGTGTTTCAGCATGTGCCTATGGCCTCTGGTCCTGGCACTGGGCACCACTGAGAAGAGGCTCGCTCCATTCTGTTTGCACCCTCCTTGCAGGTGGCTAAGATCCCCCCTGAGTCTTGTCTTCTCCAGGCTGAGCAGTCTCAACTCTCTCAGCCTCTTTTCATAGCAGAAATGCTCCAGTCCCTTCACTATCTTCCTGACCCCTTTGTTGGACTCCCTCCAGAATATCCATGTCTCTCTTGTACTGAGGATCCAAGAACTTGACACAGGAACCCAGGTGTGGCCTCGTCAGTTCTGAATAGAGGGGAAGGATCACCTTCCTCAGCCTGCTGGCAATGCTTTGTCTAATGCAGCCCAGGATATCGCGACCTTTGCAGTAAGGGCCCATTACTGCCTCATGTCCAACCTGGTAACCATCAGGATGCCCAGATTCTTCTCTACCAAGCTGCTTTCCATCTGCATGGCCCCAGCATGTACTAGTGTCTGGGGGTGTTCCTCCCCAGGTGCGGGACTTTGCAGTTCTACACAATGAATTTCATGAGGTTCCTGTCAATCCATGTCTATAGCCTCTTACGATCCCTCTGGATGACAGCGCAACTCTCCAGTACATCAGTCACTCCTCTCAGTTTGGTGTCATCAGCAAATTTGCAGAGAGTATACTCTGCCTCATCATCCAGATCACTAACGAAGATGTGAGACAGGATCGGACCCAGTATTGACCCCTGGGGTACGCTGCTAGTAATTGGCTTCCAACTAAACTCTGTGCCACTCATTACCACCTTTTGGGCCTGGTTGTTCAGCCAGTTTTCAACCCATCACACTACCTGCTCATCTAAGCCCATACATCAACTGCTTGTCCATGAGGATCTTTTGACACTATCTTCCATAAGAAGAATATTACTGTGTATATTTTGTTCACATCTCTCCCTTTCTCACTTTTCAGCATTTTCACTTTTTACGAGTTCACCAGCTACAATCTAGAATTACTCATTAATAACAAAATATGAACTACTATTTGTATGATTTTCAAACTTTGAACATCAAAGAGAAAACAGAAAGTGCTTTCTTGCTGCCTGTAGCAAATTCAGCCTCTTTTTAGAAACTCCAAAAAACGCATTGCAAATTGCCTTGAAGTTTATACAATCTGTTTATATACAAGACAATTAAAAGTTACTAAAGGTGACTACTGTTTTTTTTTTGCTTGTGCATAATCAAAGATATTTTAACAAGTCTAACATACGGCTAAAGAATATAAAATAACTTGATTGGAGAAGCAGAATGAATGAAAACATTAAAAATTACTGAACAAGAAGAAACACAAGTGATTTTCTATTATCTCCAGTCACCTGACAAGAGGAAAAAGCCTATGATGCAGTCTAAAACTGATCTCAACTCCTCAGTTACTGCCATCTATCTTGGTATCTGTTTCTTTTCAGACTTATCTGTCCCATCAACCGGGCTTTCAGGAATGGTCATGAGCCACGCCTACATCTGCCATGAAATGAGAACATTATTGAAACAATTGAATTCAATAATTCTAAAAAGTAAGCAGGAGATACTGACTATCTCTTTAACATGCTTTTCACACTTACATTGCTTTCCTAAAGGAATATAAAATATCATTTGCTGGAAATCACAGATTGTGAATTAATTACATTTACACTAAAGTTAAAACTATTCCTTCTTCAAAGTGACTCTACACACAGCATAAGCAATGAGTTGGTCGACATGCACACATATTTTTGTCGTAAAGTGTTACAGAAGATGACAATGCATTCATACATTGGTGAGACTATTATTCTAACAACTTGAGTCAAACAACTCATATGGAAACTGAAGATCCTTTGAGCATATACTTTAATTACATTTTTAGTTAAGTATTTAGCATTCTTAAATGCATACAAGAATGTGAACACATTCTTAGCTCTATCATTTAAATAGCTCTTTACAGTTGAACACTTCCTCAACTATATGAACACATTAAGATAACATCAACAACACTGAAGTGCAAGTACTGACCTCCTGTAGTACCTGTTGTGCCTTTTCTCATGTATAGAAGCAAAACTCTCCCTACAGAACATTCCTGCTTTGGCAGAACAATGGAGTTGCCAGACCCTTTCACTGGGGATAGGTTTTAAGTATAAAGCAACATGACAGTTTCATTCCAAGGTCATGACATATAACATCACCATTTGAATAGTTATTAAACAAATGCTGTCAAGGTTACAATAAAAGAAATGCCTGTGTTAGGAATGACGATTGCTAATTACATTTTGTAATGAGAAAGAAATTAAGAATAATTATTTCCATTTAAAAATCCAATATACTTCCCAGTACCATATTTCTTGATGGCCAGAAGTCATGGTAAACCATAACTAGATTGGAAACATCTAGATTTTATTGTCACAATTTTATCCTGTCTTCACTTACCGTGCACCCAATTTTTTTAACGATGAAAAAGAATAAGGTATCTGGAATATACAGGCAAGGTATTAGAAAATTTAAAAAAATAAATATTTAAAATGGGTAATTCCCTTCTTACTTTACTCCTTGTCAAAAACATCTTGGTGGAAGATAGCTGCTAAATATTTCTAAGCATCACTGAATTACTTTTTAGCACTGTGTTTCACTTTACAAAGGGGAATTTATGATCATTGTAAGACAAATGTACAACTGGTCCATATTAAAAAAAAAATCTACTTCATAATAAAAATTACACATAGCATATGTCAAACACCAAATCTTATCATTCTGCTTTGAAAAAGACACACTAGTATTTTTAAATATATTGTCCATACATTTAGAAGAAAAATGTAAAGCATCACCTAGGTAACTTTCAAAAGCAAAGTGAAATCAGAAGTTCTCCAAGATTCCAAACTTACATGTTTCATTTCTTCAATGGTAACTCTTGATATTTTGAAAAACGTAGCCATTATCCTATTTTCATACACTTCTATCTTAAATTTACATCAGGCATGATTCCTAGAGTGCATTCATTTTTCCATTCCCTAATGAATGAATTCCACCACTCTAGAATTATTTGGAGTAGGTCAGTATTTTTTCAAGGCTCACGATGATTTTTAGTAAGAAACAGAATATCCTTCAGGGAAACCGCATATTAAAAGAGAAGTTCTTCATATTCAGCTAAGGTTTTGAGACAAATTTACTTTCCTCTACTTTCCTCTTCACATTTAAAAACAAATTAAAAACCTATAAACTGCATAAAACAGATAATCCAGGGCAAGCTAGGCAACATCACATTGACACAATTGAATACATGGCAAAAACATCAGTTGAACACTGTACACTGGAACATCTCAAAGGTAATCTAGTGGTTTTCCTCCTCAGGGTTCAATGGCATTTGTGCTCTCACTAACGTGAAGGCTTTATTTTTCACTGCATTTAATCAGAAGAATTATTTACTTTTGACTTGACTTGCTTCCAGATAATACAGATAAGGTATGCCAGTCTTCAGCAATCAAATTACCTTTGAACTTTTACCCATTGTGACCTGCCAGGAAGACTTTCCAGATACCAGTACTATTTTAAACACTTCTGACACACATCCCCCAAACTGAAAACTTAAGTAGGTAGACAGTAGAACAGTTCTATTCTCATAAGTTATAAAAGATAGGCTCAATACTACTTCCAAAAAAGACTTGACTAAAGAGAAAGCTGTAACTATGTTTGCCAATAATTTAAAGGATGGTTTTTTAATTGATGTTTCAGTACACTGATCTAGGATACTTTCTTTTCTTTTGAAGAAGCTAAAAATCAAAGTACAGATTACCACCTTGGGGACAGAGAGAGAATAGACCCTCTTCAGAGGAAAAGGGACTCAGACCTGCATGCAAGCAACTCCTTCCTTTTAGTTTGCAAATACCTTTCAAAAATACGAGAGTAACGGTAAGAGAAATTAATCCGGAAACTTACTGGCACCTTGGATCTCACACTTCATATTCAGAAAATATAGTTTGGTTAAATTAAATTGATGCTGGTTTGCAACATATTAACTTGAAAAAAAATTACACATTTACCTGTGTACTAGCAAGCCTTAACCAGGAGGGAAAAAACCCACGGGGTAAGATCCAAGAGACAATTTTATTTGAAGGCATAAAAAGTCCATCAATGTTATACCATGGTCTTACAAAAATCTAGGTTTTATTGTACCAAAATAGATTTATTTTGTACCGTCAAACGTGATTTGCTAGAAAGCATTATCATTGCAGTGAGAACAAATGCAGCTCATTTTGACCAAAAGCACTGTTTTTAAAAACGCATCCTTGGCAAAAGACAGAAGTCTTAAAAGTCAAGAGCCTTCAGGACCGTAACTACAGTGTCTCTACTGCTGTAAGATTTAAGTTAATCTGAGAAAACATCTTTCCTCGCATATTAACATGACAGTAACAAAGTATTCAGGACAAAAGCATGGAAACCAGAGATGTTGAGCAGTCCGTGAGAGCAGAACTTCTGAACCTCGGATAATAAAGACATCTTTGTGATCAGAAGGCACGAGGGTGAGGGGGATCAGATGTCCACTATCCCACTGCCAGTTGGTTTCTAAAGTGCCTGTAAGCAATTAGGCCCGGTATGCCCCCGAGCTGAAATCACAGGAAACAAAGTGGCCATAGCAATTTTATTCCAATGAAAATTAATCTCAAGTGATTCACAGTACTTCTTCAGAATCTAAAATGTTATCGTTTATGAAGTCTCCCTGCATCTCATGCATAACAAATTAAGTTGGGCAAAAGTACAAAAAAACCAAACAAACTATCATTCTGACAAACACCAAGTTTTCAAAAAAAAAAACAAATTTAGAATTTGGTAATTTCTAGAATAAACTCCCTTACATAAAGACATCATCATTTACATAAGTACTCTGTTCCATGTCACCTTTACGGCACACAACGAAATATGATTGAGGTGTCCTAAGATTTCTATTTCTCCAAAAGCAAGTAAAACTACAAAAGTCCCTTCTCATGAAAAAAAAAAGGTATTACAGTTATTGCTATTTATGAAAAGGTTCTTGTCTACATGACTTAATTCCACAGCTGATTTCCCAGGACTCCATACTGCACTCTGCTATGACATGGTGGACAGAAAAGAAGAAAGAGGGCAAGGAACCTTGAGGTAGCAGTAATGTCACCTTAACATTGTCTCCCTCTTTCCTAGGTTGAAGTTCTTTCTTAAAATCAACAGAAGATAAAATTTCACAGCTAAAAAGAGCCTAGAGGTATATATGCACGCATACACATAGTTTAAAGAGAAAAAATTGTTTTGGAAATGTACCTCCAGCCACTACTGAATTTTGTGATCTACTATCTCTCATTTAGTGCAACCCACAAATATAAGAACTCAGTGCTTGCCCAATTTATTCAGCCTCTTAAAATATTTTAAAATTTATTATTTACTTTAATATCATTATTCTAAAACATGTATACATCCCTTCATATAATACAGTAACCCACGGTTTTGATTTCTGACGAAAGAACACTCTGTTGAACAAGAATTGTCAAAACAAGCATTTTATCATAAAAATGTAAGAACTGCTGATTTGGAAATAATTGTATTGCTGTTACTAAGCTCCTTCCTATTCAGACCAACACAAACTGATATTGCCTTGAGACTTGTTCCAGTGCTTGTTTTAAAATTTGAACCCAAACCACACAGGTGGCACTTGGACCATGTCATCTTAAAACTGTCACAACTGCAAACAGTAAAACCTGTGGAACCAATGGAAGAACAGTTGCTGTTTCTACTTTTCTGTATTTACTTGCATTTCTCTTCCTCATCCTTCTCTGGATGGACTGTGTGTATGTGTTTCCCTCCTCTACAGGAATTGAGAACATCAGTCGTGCAACCTATCTGCGCTAATCAAATCCCTCATTCCTTTTCAGTAGCTCCACACGATGTACAAATCTTATGTGACACATTGTTCTTGGTGTATCATTTGCTCAGCATGAGTAAAATTTGTCACTTCCAATTAAAATTAGGGAAGTTTTCACTGAATCTTTTAACAACTAAGGCTGGAAGGGACCTCTGGAGATCATCTAGTCCCATCTCCCTGCCAAAGCTAGAGTAGGTTGTATAGGAACACATCCAGGTGAGTTTTTAAAAGTCTCCAGAGAAAGAGACACCACAATCTCTCTGTGCAGCCTGTTCCAGGGTGCCATCACCCTTACAGTAAGGAAATTTCTCCCTCTGTTTAAGCACAACTTCCTGTGCACCAGTTTGTGTTCGTTGCCCCTTGTCCTATCAATTGGAATCACTGAAAAAAGACTGTGTATAGTCATCTTTTCAACGTGTATAGCCATTGAACTTCAACTTGGCCTGTGTGAAATGCATTCTATCTTCCTACCACACATCCAGTGACTTCTCAAAGTCACTGCTGCCAATCCTTAGTCCTCTTCCTGGTTCTCCTCCGGAGGTTGAACACACAAACTGGCAGAAGTTCCAGGGAATGCAGAACTGGGAAGTATGAATAGTCAACTCTTAAACGCTTGCCTCCTCCTATGCCTCTTCTCACCCTCTTCAGCTGGCATACTCTAGTTGTTCTCGTTTCCTCCATTCCATCACTGCTGCTGCATCACCCAGCACCCACAAAGACGGCAGTTCTGCCCAGAGAGAGCCTGGACAGTATAAGGAATAAATGGCAACAGATCTTAGACTGCTGTATGAAGTCCAGAGAGAAGACATAGCTGGAGCAGCTCTCTAGGTGGTGTCAGGTCCAGGCGCCCTGAATGCACAGCTCTCAACTATGTCTGTCACCAACTCTGAACCTTGTGATGTAAGTGAAATGCACCCCCTAAGACTTCCTTACACAGGCGCAGCCGCAGATTTCATGTGATCACATCCACTCATGCATTTTTTGGATCATTTGGGAACAAGCTAGAAGTGCTAACAGAAGCTAACAGAACACTCTGCCTCATGCTCTGCCCCACCCACCCAAAAAAGCAACCGACAGCAATAACTAATTAACATGAAAAATAACATACTGAATCCTGAAAATGAATTATGCTTCTGGTTTTGATTCCCTCCCATGGATGCTACTATACTTCAATCCAACTGAGAGAGGGAATTGCTGACAAGATTCTTCAGGAGCCTCCATGATCTATAGCCCACATTTAAGTAACTTTTAGTGCCATGTACTCAATTTTGTTAACTACTTTTGGCAGCACCAATTTTCTAAACTCTGAATAGTAACTTTACAAACCATACTCAAAAGTCAAATAAACAGTACAACCATTTTTTTCAATTTCTTCAAGGGTAATAAGGGAAAAATTAAAACTCTCTATGTGTAAAGGCTTGATAAATTCCAATGAATGAGGAAATGCTGGAAGGAGATAAAAAGGAATTTCCCATAGAGACTTTAACATTATAAATTACAAAGCCACCTGGTGATGACAACTGGTTTATAAGGGATAGTTTCATGCATCCTGCTTTGCCTGTATAGAAGAAACGTTTGCACATTAATCTGTCCAGTGCTACAAACAAAATATCATCGTTTTTATGTATGAATTTAAAACAAGTAAGTATAATTTCTGCCTTCTAATATTGAACAGTTTTACTCTCTTAAGTGTTAAATGGGGTTACTTATTTCAGTACTGTTATGAAATCTGAACAGCACTTTTGCACATTTGGACTGCTGCCTCTGTAGTTTGGAATTTCCAATAAACAAGTTGCTCTGCTTTGATTTTCACTGCTAAATTCACACTTCTTAAACAGAATACCGTCAACTTTAGTTCATATTCAACTTTTTTTCTGTCTCCCTTTCTACTTACACACTGTGCAAACATTCAACAGCTTCTTGGAAGAGCTCAAACAATTTTAATATGACTCTTGATAATTATACGTTTCTTCTGGAAAAACTAATTTGATTTGCTTAATGTCATTCCTTATTTTCAGACTAGATAAATTACAATTCCACAATGGACTTTAATGAAAAGCTCTTCCTTGAGTGAAACCACTTTTTCCCCGTGCATATAGTCTGATAAAAACACAAGAGAGGAAAAAAAAAAGTCTTTTTATTTCTTCCAGTGCCTTCTTACAGAAAAAAGTCAACTCTGGACAATTACTATCTGATCATTGCTGATTAAATGTCTCTGATATTAGGTGGTGTAATTTATGCTTCAGTTGAAATTGATTTTAAAAAATACTGCAGCCAGCTGTAACACTGGAAATGAGAACTGATCTGAGCATTGCCACAACTGGATGCTATATACATTATATCTATACATTTTCTAGTTTAGTGCTCACTACATTTCCACTGAAACTCAAGGGATACCTCACAAACAGTGTCACAGGACACAGTGACCTGGCATAAAGTTCACCATCATCATACAGATGCACTTTCACCCAGTTCCTTTCTTGGCTACATCCTCTCACCACTTATCTTGCTACTTCTCATCTGGTTCTCTCTAACCCTTGAGGCAGTTTAAATGATAAAAGATCAGAGGAAATATCTGAGGAAAAAAACAAAACTTTTTCTACAAGATCAGTGAACACAACCAGCTCAACATTAAGATGTACCAGATACAGAAATCACTGATATTCACAACAGAGATCATTATGCCTGTAACAATCCCAGCATTTTGCATTGCATGGTACAACTAGTTACATGTCAAAAAAAATATTTTTAAAAAACTTATTTTTCCATAATTCACACCATTAACTGGGTAAACTACAAGGATGGAAATTCTACAAATTTTCTGGGCAACACAGTCATTAAAACATAGAAAGTTAAGTATTCTTCATGAAAAAAAAAAAATGGAGAATTTGGAAGGGTTCCGTAACTTCTGGAAACTGGATTACACTTTTCTCTAGAAAAGAATGAAGAGCAATACATAAAAAGCATAACGGTTCCCTGTATTCAGAAACCTAAAACTACAGACAATGGCTGGGCAGGAAATCTCAGGTGCAGCTTCAGACACTGTTGCAGTGACATATTACTTTATTTCAAAAGAGAAATTAAGGCAACTTCATGAGCATAAGGAACATTTTACAGCACAGCTGGGATTCCAGGTAAGTCTAGGTCTAGATTCCAGACTGAATGCCGTGTCTACTATACAAACTTTTCACAAAGCTACCCAAGAATTTAACCAAAATCAGATTATCATGAAAAAAACCACTGAGGTTTCTACATTTAAAACTCTATGCACTATAGCATCCAGTTGTGGCAATGCTCAGATCAGTTCTCATTTCCAGTGTTACAGCTGGCTGCAGTATTTTTTAAAATCAATTTCAACTGAAGCATAAATTACACCACCTAATATCAGAGACATTTAATCAGCAATGATCAGAACAACGTTTGCCTCATAAAACCACACAAAGTAGGAAATAAATGTTCACTATCAACAGAAACATGTACGAGCAACATAATTCAAAAATATTTATCTTCTTTAGAATAATTAAAGTATTAATACCTCATATACTACCTGAAGTTATTATTTCTTTAAAGAAATAGACAAAGGATGAAGTAACCTCTCCACAGTTACCCAATAACAAAGATCAATCTCATGAATTTCTCTAGATTCTACAATTTTTAATAGAGAAAATCCAGTGAAAAATTACCTGGCTAAAGGGACATTCTTCTGAGCCACCTCTATTATAAGGCTAAATTATGATTCAGGCAAAGAGAAAAATAAAGTGGTTTTTTTTGAAGAATACTTAATCTCACACCAGGCAGGATTTGAATTCTTGTTCTCCTTTAAAAAAACCCCTATATAACACAGGTATGAAAGTTTTATATAGTCCAGTCCTCTTCACTTACCTGAAGACTATATGCCTCCCAGGAATTTATAAAACATTTTGTTAATAAAACATTATACAATACATTTTTTTTAAAAAAAAGGTATATAGATATGTTTAGCCTTACTTCTCCATGTCTTAAAGGTGTAATAGCTCCTCTTGCTACTGCCATTCGGAACAACGTTTCTGTGGCCTGCATCAACAAACACATACAGATTAGTTATTTAAAAAATACACAACCCAGCTCATGAAGATGTAACTTTTGAAAAGTGGCAGCTGCCTTTAGCATCCATTTCACAACTGTATCACTTCAGTAAGTTATTTAGAACATCGTGCAGAGGTTAGGCAAAGAATTATTGCAAGGTGAAGGTCTATAGAGGAGAGATAATTGCGTCTCAGCAAAAGTAACTACCTAAACAGTGCACGGTCCCCCTCCTGTGACACTGCAGCAGTTACGCAAGGCTCTTCGCTCAGCCTCAGATAGTGGTCAACCATAGGTTGTCTGGTAAAAATGGAATACCAAGGGAAAAAATAGTTATATGGTATTTTGCAACTCATGAAACTGATTTTAAAACCTGCTGTTTAATAATATACACTTAAATCAACAAAGAAGTATCAAAACACAAGAGTGTGATGCAACTCGTTCACTAAAAGCACCTGAGTCCCTCTTAACTCTTAACAACAGTGGCATTACAAAACCCAACGCTGTCATGGGCAAATGACAAAGAAGGTATCTTGGGGGAAATCTTTACTTAGGTTAATCTCTACTTAGGTTGCATACCTATTTGTGTTAGTTGTCCCATCGTTTCTTTAATCCAGTGGGACAATTAGCATATGCTTCTGACACAAACATAGATTACTGACTTATAATCAGGCTATAATACAAAAAAAACCATAGGCTTTGTATCACTTTTCTTTCTACAAGCTGGTTGCAAAAAAGAATAAAAAAAAAAAATTTGCTGGTTACATAAAATCACGGATTGGCACATCAGAGTACACAAGAAAAGATTTGTTTTAAAGACTTGTTTCCATAGCAAGTAGGGAAGCTGGTTTCAATTTCAACTGTAATAAAACATGCTTTTAATATCTGGTTCTAATAAAAAGGATATTCTAACATTTAAGGACCTATGTTAAAAAGCAATTAGCAGGCTGTTTGAAAAATACATTTAGAAAGTTTATAAATGAAAGTAGTTTGCAGTAGCTGATTCTCTTTCTAAATAATACTCTTTCTAAAAAATAAGCTGCTCAATGCTTCCGTGATTGCAAGACTTGCTGGGTTCATGCTACACTATATTAAGATAGCTGTATCTCAACAAATGTAGTATCAAAGACACCTCTTGAAATTAATTTGTCGGTCTTCCTAGACAGATTAACTGGGGTGTACCCTTTTCTAAATAATTGCCTGCAGAAAAGAGCTTTTAATTATCTCATGTTTCCCCTGTGTCCTTCTGTAAATGAAGGTGTGAGCTCCAGAACACTGGACTGCAAAATGTATTACTTCATTTACACCCACGACGATGCAGTTGTTCTCCTCAAACCCTCCTTCTTTGGGAGATGAAGTGAACTTCATACAATCTTTTGTATTTCCAAAAATTGGTTTCTTTCAGCATCATTTTTAAGGACGTGTCAACTGAATTGAGCATTCTGTCAATACAGCTAAGCTGCTTTTGTTTCTTTTGAAAATCACTGGTGTGTGTGACTTTCTTTTCATTATCTACTAGTAAAATATCTCTCTCAATACACTCGTACTCACATCGTTAATGCCAGATGTCATTCAGAAACAAGTACAAATCACAGCAACAGCAAATCCAGCACCATAGATGGGCTCCTATAGGTGCCACTCTTCAAATGCCAAGTACCACTAAGAAGATTAGCCCTACAATCACAGCTTCCTACCCAAACGGTGTGTGGGGGGGATGAGACCACCTAGAGCCATTCACGGACTGACAATGACAAGGCTGGAGGAAGAGCTATTGGGTTTTTAAGATATGCAAAATCCAAGAGGATACTTAAAGAAGTTCATCTTTTGAAAGAGTAATCAGACTCAAGCTTACTGTTGGTGTAATGTTTAAGATGAAGGTGGGCATCAGCAGAAAACATTTGAAGTTTGTAACCTTTCTACACAGAAAACTAAGTGTGAACAACATAGTGAGATTCAAAAAAGGCATAGAACAAGATTAAATCGTTCAGAAAATTCTGTAGCGCATTCACAAAACTCTTATCATTAGTCTATGTAATGTTAAAGTGATCAGGAGAGGAAAATTTGGCCAGTCTTAAAATCTGAATTTATCTGTAACACTTCTGTTTTGGACAAACTCCCACGTGGTATTCCATCTTTTTCCTTTCCGCTCCACAAATACAGGTACGAACCGAATTGTCTGGCAGAGACCACTGGGGTCATCTGGTCCTACACAGGGCCCCTTCGAGCAGGTTCCCCAGTGCTTGGTTCATGCACATTTTCAGCATCTCTAAGGATGGAGGTCCCACAACCACTCTGATCAACCTGTTCCAGTATTTCACAACGTTTTCAGTGACAAGGCCACAAAAAAAAAATGCCATTTACAGATGACCTGTAATTTCCCTATGCTTCCCAAAGAAGCACAGCCCAGCTCCTCAAATTCTCCATAAGTGGTGGAAACGCTTCGTGCCAGCCAAGTGGAAGGCTGTCCTTCCTTCTGTGGTTTCTAGATGTAACAAGCCAAGCCACACTGAAATCCCTAAACACAAAGCGTCCCGCTGGCATTCAAGATGCACAGGTTGAATATGGAGGAATAAGCACGAGGGTGAAGAAACTTAAAATAAACTTCATCATACTTAATGCTCCACATGTTGGGGGGG
>VWZK01020185.1:224637-272630 GCA_013396935.1 Baryphthengus martii
TGCCTGGGTGGGGGGGGGGGGGGGGGGAAGGCTGCATGAATGAAGAATCCCACAACAGCAATGAAGAAAAAACAATATGCTCACACACCCTGTATATTTTCTGAAAATCTGTTATATGATAGTATCTTGCTGATAGTAAAATAAAATAATCCCTGTAAGACATCAAATCTAGTTTGACTAAAAATCCAGTTTATTGAACACAACTTGCCTAGTACATACTTGGTTTTTAATTTCAAATTAAGCAAAGTTATTTGTACAATAATAGCTAATATTCTTTCTATATAACATTCTCATACAATTTGTTTCAATATTAAGTTTAAAACCATTGAATATAAGCATCACAAGTGCAATTATTTTTTTTAAGTATAGTGAAAGAGGATGCTTGCTTGTTTATTTTTATTAAATCTGACAAAAACATGCAGAGTATTGCTCAGTTACAATTTAACTTTGATTTCTTAGATTTCTTCAGCAATAGATTTCTATAGGAAAAGTTGAGCATACTTTCAGGTATCAGGTCAAAATTGCCATTCTGCCTCACAGAACAGTTTTCACAGCTCTTCTGCTTCACAACACACAGTATCCTTGAGCAAACACACTGACAGTTACATGATATTTAGAGTAAGTTTAATTACCTGGTTGTAATGTTAGCTGTATTCAGTCCTTACAGTATCGTCTAAAATTCTTGCATATATATTTATGTTATACATTTGCCCAAGAATATCAAGTTTTTACATACAATTACATTCATTGCTTCCCAATTTAAAAACACAGCAGAAATTAAATCCATTCTTTAAAAACACAGCAGAAATTAAATCCATTCTTTTATGCTGAAAATATTAAAGTAATCTTGTATTTCATGTTAGGACATGTAACTGAGTATGAAATACTACTGACTGGAAATATTTATCACTGTGTCAGGATAACTTACTAAAAAAGCAAAATTGTCCATTTAATAAGTAATAATAGTGCTCCCAAAGAAACGCCTAACTAGGAATTTAGAACATTTTTAGCTGCTTCTGTCTCTGTTAGCATTATTTCATTATAATTAGATTTTCATGGAGCTGTAAAAATTTTAAGATTTATTTGCATTCAATTCACTCTGAATAAGCCTTAAATAAGAATCACTAAGAGGTTAGGCAATGACTTTAGATACTTTTCAGAGATAGGAGTCGGAGGTCTGTAAGAATGCAAATTATCAACAGATGGTTTTAGTGATCTTAGTGTGAAATAAATGTGTTGCCAAGTCAATAGTTACTAAATCCAAAAATTGTTCTTTATTGTAAGGAATGTACACTGTGTTACATTATATGAGGTGAAAAGGCTGCTTAATGTATCTCACCACTCTGTAATGCTGTGCAAGTTCTAATGCCATCTCCAGACAAAGATGACCAACTGTTTCCCCCTCAAGAAAGCAGTTGCTTCTGTTCAAATTCCTTGCTAGTGGTTAAAAAGAAAACTAAAGTAAACTAAAGTGGAAAATAATTGAGCGTTATTGATGGAAATTGTAAGAAAAACAGCAAGAAAAAAAGGACTTTAGATTCCAGATGTTTTGAATTTTCTAGGTATTCAGAAAAATAAAAAGGTCTTATAATACTTCATCAAAAGTTACTGTTTTACTAAAATTAAAAGTGGAAATGCAAGCAGTGGAGGGGACTGTTAATGTAAAATTCACTAATTTAGAAACGTATGCTTTTTAATCACCTGAAAAATTCTGGCATCTACTTCTAAATGTGCATTTTTTTAAAAAGAAGAATTCTATTTAAAGATATGTCCTGAGAGGCACAGATCTTTGGAAGTAATTCACAGCAATTTACAGATTTAATTAAAATGAAAACAGGACAAATTATTGTAAGAATAAAAAAAAAAAAAAAGATGGAATACCACAAAAGACTTTTTTTCCCTCCTGTTAAGTTTGCTGATCTTGGCTGCAATAGCTGGCTCACAGCTCCAGCCTCTAAAATTTGTGTTTCTTCATGAAAAGCAAATTACAGTAAAAAAGGGCTCTTGACAGTCTATCTGAAATCATCTCTAACATTTTTCAGCTTGACTACACATTGCAAATGAACTATTGTTATAGCTCTTATTAGCTAACCATCACACAGCTTTTGAAAACAAGGACAACTACTATAAAGAGATCTGCTGGGATTCAGAAGCAATAATGAATAGGAAAGTGTACAAGAAGCTTCTTAAATGAAAATTTTTTCCCCAATTTCTTTCCACAAAATTTCAAGTGCAAGGCAACCCTCTCCCATCTAAACCCTACTGCAGATGAAATTACTACAATACCAATACAGAATTTACTGACATGCTATATATGTTATGAATTTAAAATAGATTTAAAATATGTTAATATAAAACACTGATGGCTTTGAAAAAGGCATATATTTAAATTCTTATTTTCTGGGAAAACATTTTTTTTAAAAAAAAACAATTTACAGGTGTGAATTACATGTAAATCTGTCTTTTTTTTTTTAAGGGAGTGTGAATGTCTGTCTTCATTACCCAAACCATTTGAACCTTACTTGTATCATAAGTAGATGAGCATATACTTTTCATCTGTGAGATACAAGCTCTTTCCATTCATCCACTAGCAGATCAAATCACTTCTAACCTTTATCTTCTATAAAAGCAATTTAACTGTTAATTCTATAAAGACCTAACAATTTACATTCCACAATAAAGCACATTTTACAGAGTTCATGATAGCCCTGCACCCATTCTCTGAAACTTCTCTATTTTTATTCAGTTTTCAGAACGTGAACACCCAGAGGAAATATTGCACCAAACACCCACCTCTGCATTCTGCAGTATTTGATCTCCTTGTCTTCTGGTTACTTACACAACATTTGTGCATCTTCACAAGGACAATACAACACTATTTTGTAAATCATGTTTTATTTTCATTTGAGGCAGGCAGTAAAGATGCACATAAGGAAGAGAAGGACACTAACCCACAATACTCACAAACCCCAGCAATTATCAGCTTCTGTGGAAGCTGGGATGTACAAGAGAAGGTCCAAATCTGCTCTAATTTTTGGAGGAGGAGGGAAAACCAGCTTGAAGATTAGAGGGTAGAAAGCAAATAAAGCACACACCTGGCCATGTATCTTACACAGCAAAAGTACTAACTGGAACAGTTCTCCTTTCTCAAATAATAAATGTACCTTGCTTCCCTAACTAGATGTTTGGGATTTTGTAAAACTCATCACTAATGTAGTATAAATAAACCAGTATTAAAAGCAACAAGATTAATAGCACAGGTAGGTCTTTATGAGTTCAGCCTTGTCCCTTCCTTAGCCCATCTGCAGATCTGTCATGTAAACATAGGTACACATAAACATTTGATCAGTTCAGTGTCATTTCTATTACACTAACAAATTCCATTTCCTCACCGAACTAAATCTGCACTTTCAGAGTTAAGAACTCTCTTATCATTTACCTCTACCCTGCTACCTAACTAAACTATACTGATCTTCACAATGTCCAAAAGACAGTACATATCGCGATGACAGACTCTGCATTCAGCCTTCGCTAGGTCTCCACTGCAGGAATACCCTCCTGCTGCAGGACCGGCTCAGGAACCTCAGCCCTTCCCCTTGAAAGAAAGAGCTTTGAAAATTACAGCTGAAGAACACACTCAACAAATGAACCAAGCACAAAAAATAATCAAGTGCTGTGCGCTGCCAAGAGGATGAAACACAAGCATTAGCATTTATTTATCTTGAGCTGAACCCAGTAGTCTGCAGTTGTGGTATTTTTAACTTTTTCCAAGATTATGGTAACGTTTTTTCCTCTCCTCACTTCTATACCTGTCCTTCTCCCTTTCCTTCCTCCCACCCCCACTCCAAAAAAATGCTTGGTATTTGATTGGGATTCCAGGTCCCAGACTGTAACTGACTTTCACCTTTTTCCAGTTTTCTCTATGCAAAGGACTGAACAGCTCAACACTGCAATTAACTAAATATCAGGAAGTCAGAAAAAAAAATAAATCCAGCAATGTAATGCTCATGAACTGAATTACCCACAAACCAGGCCAGCAGCCAGCACACGAAACTGGAGAAATAGGCCATTTAATCTCCTTTGCCTTGACAGAAATGCCAGACAAAGAAGGTCCAAGCAAGGCTTGCCTCGCCATCAGCACTGAGCAGAGGTTTCAGCATTTTGAGAAATGATCCACTGAAGCTGGCTTAAACCTTTCCTGCTTTCCAACCACACAGCAGAAGGACAGAAAACAGCTGCAAGGCAGCTTGCAGAATGCTCATGACAACTGTCAAAAATGGTTTTGATTAGTAATGCTGCCAGATAGAATAAAAGGGCCAAAAGACCACTCTGGCCAGCTTAGGAATATACAAGCACACTTGCACGTAGTCAGTGCTCCCTCGGGACACTGGGGCAGCAAACTCTTCAGACTTCCCGTTTCAAAATAGTGAGAGGAAGCACACGCACCTATCCATCCATCCTGCACTGTTCTTGCAGCAGGAATACTTCCCATCTCCCTCCACCTCACTTGGAATTGATCCAATAAGAGACATTTCTCCTGCCAGGCCAAAGGCCACTAGAACAGCATCGCACAGAAATAACAGGTCTGCCCAGGCCTGATATCAGGATAACAGTGCACTGCTGCCCTGAACCCACAGTTATACTGAACTCCCAACACTACACAGAATCACAGAATGGTTTGGGACAGAAGGGACCTTTAAAGATCGTCTAGTTCAACCCACCCTTGCCATGGGCAGGGATCTTCCACTACATCAAGTTTCTCACTTGACCATTTCCAAAGATGAGGCATCCACAACTTCTCCAGGCGACCTGTTCCAGTGTCTCAACAACCCCACTGTAAAAAATTTCTTCCTTACATCCAGTCTAAATCTTCCCACTTTCAGCTTTAAACCATTGACCCTTGTCCCGTCACCACAGATCCTGTTAAAAAGTCTCTTCGCCATCTTTCCTGTAGGCCCCTTTAAGTACTGAAAAGCCACAATAAGGTCTCCCCAGAGCCTTCTCTTCTCCAGGCTGAACAACCCGAACACTCTCAGCCCGGCCTTATAGCAGAGATGTTCCAGTCCTCAGACCATTTCTGTGGCGTCATCCGGACTCACTCCAACAGGTTCATGTCTCTTCTATGCTGAGGACTCCGCAGCTGGGCACAGAACTCCAGGTGAGGTCTAACCAGAGTGGTGTAAGAGGGGCAGAATCACCTGCCTCAACCTGCTAGGCATGCTGGTTTTGATGCAGCCCAGGATACGATGGCTTCCTGAACTGTAAATGCACATTGCCAGATCATGTCCAGTTTCTCATCCACCAGCACCCTCAAGTTCTCTGCAGGGGTGTTCTCAATCCCTTCATCTCCCAGTTGATATTGATACCAAGGATTGCCCCAACCCAGGTGCAGGATCTTGCACTTGGTCTTGTTGATCATTTGACACTTCACTATGCTTCTGCATGTCCACTCATGTCTCTTCTCTGTGATTTTGTAGCACCTGGCCCTGCTGGAGCGGTCATCATGAAAGAAAGCCAAGAGATGTGTATGCAACATGGCAACGACCACCAAGATGGTCCTGTAGAATTCATTCCCAAGCTATCATAAATAAGCGAAGATAAAATCTTCTGCAACGCAAGTAAAAGTAGACTGAGGAGAGCTTTCATGGTCTACCCACAGCTCCCCAGTGAGTTACTGAGAGCAAAATCCAAAGACCCTTGATCCCTACTTTCCGCTCTAACCTCTGGAAAATGGCAGAGATTTAAGCACTCAATGACACCAGCAAACTATTCCAGCAGCCTTGGGTCTTGTAATACAGACTTTATGTCACTATGACCACTAAATTAATGAGAGCTGCATATTTAGACAGCTTTATTTCATGTTATCCAAGCACATGTTCTGAAATTCCAGACTAGTTTAAATACAATCATTTACGATTCCTTCATCTGCCTTCACTGACCAGAATTTCTTGTTAGCATGAACTCTGAGCAGGTTCAAATCAGTGCATTCCCTACAAGCTTTACAAGATTTATGTTTAATGTGTTTCACAACCATGGTCCTTTTTCTTTAGGGGATTACCGCATCTTTTACCTTTCCCACTGGTAGCAATTTTAAGCAGTAGCTCTCAGTATTTGCAAATGGAATAAAAATTCCTTTGTCTCACCTGGTTCATTTCCATGCATTGTAATTTACCCACGGAGCCGTGAGGTAAACTAATACAAACCTAATCTAAAAACATTTTCAAACTAGTGGTTTATCATCACCACGCTATAAACTCTAAGTATTATTGACTGCATGTAGTTTGGATGAGATACTCAACTTCCCAATCTTATGGTTTAAACATGTGCATGTCACACAGTCTTTCTGAACTAATTAGAAACAGAACACACAGGTTATTGCTATTTTGATTTTTGGTGCAGCTGACAAAAATGCCTTCCTTCTCGGTCTAGAAAAGTTTCACTGATGTTGGACAATTGTTTTTGATGAAGGATATGCGTATTCTGGAGATGACCTAAGAAAAAGTGAATTATTTAACACATGTTGTTCTCTGTTTAAAAAAAAAAAAAATCAAATGC
This sequence comes from Baryphthengus martii, assembly GCA_013396935.1. Lineage (NCBI taxonomy): Eukaryota > Metazoa > Chordata > Aves > Coraciiformes > Momotidae > Baryphthengus > Baryphthengus martii. Next base: position 231,193 of record VWZK01020185.1, read on the forward strand.
TGATTTTAAGTCATTAAAATCAGTTAATAGAAAATAATCTGCAAGAAATTTCAGCAAGCCACGTATTATATGAGGAATGGTAATTAATTACCAACATAGTGTTGTATTCTGAATTTATTTTTTTTTTAAATCAACTTTTTTTTCTTTCAAAGAGAGCTAAAAATTTCAAGCCTTAGAAAAATATTTTGGGAGCTGGCAGAAGCACTGATCAGCCTCTTCCTGTTCTTGAGAAAGATGTTCTTATTTTTGCCCAAAAGTAACTAATAGAAATCTTCGCTTACAGTCCGCCCAATGCTCAATGGAGTTTGGAAGTGAAGCCATTTTGGATAAACTGAAGTTTTCTTCTTCTTAACCATCCTTCTTCAAAACTGACATGACAACAGCACCTCCAGGGTCTGAAAATAGCCTTCTCTGCCAAGTAGAGCGGGGCCCATAGCAAAGCACACTCACAGACTGTTTTCTCTTTTCAAGAATGGCAGGAAGCTTTTATCATAAGACCAATCTCAGAAGGAAGCCACACTTCTCCTCTACATACACTATCAGAAGGACCATGTCTATGCTAAATACTAAGACTGTTGACAGAAGCCTCAGTGCAATTGTACTCCTGAAGCTCCGCTTTTTAATAATCAAGGTTTTGACGTAACAGCTCCCCATAATCATTAAAACATTCTGCAAACATACAACAGCACAAAGTCGCAAAGTCTGTCAAATCTGATCAAACAAAAACTACGAGAACTCAGCACCTCTCATTTTGTGGCTAAAGAATTCTAAATTACCAAAAATGCAGAGCTTACCCGCGTATAATAACCAAGTTTAAAACAGTCCGCTTCTGTCTATCTGTCATGCCAGGATCTGGATACTCCTCCCTCCTCCTCTGGAACATTTTCCATAAAGGGAAGCTAGCCCTCCCAACTGATGAATTACTGTAGCCAGCCCAGCAGCAAGACTGGGGGACAAATACGAAATGTCAAAGCAGAAGAGAGCACCTCTAGCAAGCTAAGTTAGTGAAAGGCCCTTAACAATCAAGGTCTTGGCCAGAGTCAGACTCAAACTCCCAGAGATGAAGTTGGCTACAATCTCCATATCGTGAAACACATTCGATCCGAAGAGGCTTTCTGTCAGGCCTACTAAACAATACTGCAGTCGCCCAAATGACTGTTGGGAGTTGCCTTCAACACTGAAAAATCCTAGCCTGGTGTATAATAACCAGCATAATTATTGGCAGCTAACAATAACTGGGCATGTTTTCATATGAGATAAAAAAAAAAAAAATTAGCCTACTCTAACGCAAAAACTTGATTTCTACTCTCACGTATCAGTGGCCTCATGGGATATCAGCCTTTCATGAAAATCCAGATGGTTGCTATAGACAAGGGTAAAAGAAGGAAATAAAGTGACATGGCAATCAGTGCCAGGTCTGTAAAATTCCTGCTTCACTTTCTCTAAAGTCTGGTAGGCAAATCATGAGCAAAGCAGAGAATCACTATGAGATTATTGGTAAAACTAGTGAAGTTCATGAAGTAGAGCTGGATATTAGCTTTTGCTCTTCTTATTCAATATCAAATAAGACAACTGAACTACAAAGGATTTCTCTGTAAACAGGCACACTCCATTCTTCTTTCCCAAGGGTGGGAAATCAAGAGATCATAAAAATCTACTCGTGGTGATATTACCATGGCAATTTCTCCTCCAGAGAGGAATAATAGTTTCCTCTTACCTTCCCAAAGTCAAAAAGGATATTGAATTAGGTATTTCCATCCATCATCTTGAGAATGTACAGACCAACTAAAATTCCAATAGGTTAAAAAAATAAAAGCCAACAAATTTGGAAAGAGTGAGGGGAAAATACTTCAGCTTTCTAACACTGAGTCACACTAAGTTATCAAATACATTCTGAACACTATCAGAATAAACAATTCTGCATAACTACTTCTTACGCCTAAAATAGTTACCATGTTTGCCGCTTTAAAAGTGATTGATGAGGATACATTTTAATAGTCTGTGGAGTATTAGATTAGCATGAGACAACCTTTATGGTACCTTCCAACTCAAACCTTTCTATTTACAGACTACAGCTGATGAGCATCAGAGAAAAGCCCATGGAGGAACTGATAACCCATATTTTGAGGAAGTTTTGAACACACACGCACACACACCCCACTGGTTATGGTTAAAAAAAGTTGAGCAGCTGCTAATCAAGAAGATATCTTCAATAATTTACTGGGAATAAGTAATGTTCCTGAGGAAAAGACATTATTTGATCACATACTTTAAAGCCATTTTTATGCACTTGTACTGATTTAAGTTAAACAAGTACCACATTCATGCAACAAAAATCTCCACAGGATTAATACCCTATGGATATTCTGTAAGTAGAGTTTAGGCTTTAATATAATTTAGAAACAAATGTGATGTTCACTTCAGAGTGCAAACAGTCTTTCTTTTTGGTCTGTTTTTAGAAATAAACTTTGCACACACATAAATGAACCAAATGATTACAATGCTATTTTGCACTTCAAATTTAATTGCTCTTATGATGACATGAAGAACTTTTTTATTCAGTATTGTTATTCAGAAGTGTATTATCCTCAATTCTTACTATACTGAAAGATATGTAACCTTAAGGCTGAAGCATTTTGTTCATAAGAAAAACATGAAATCTGTAAGAATAATTACCCCTGAAGACAGCCTTAGAAATCTAGAGAAAGTAAAAAACTACAATAAAACCTAAAAGAAATACAAAATACTTACAATACAGAAAAATTGTCTCCACTGGTGCCACCTTTGAAATAAGAACCTAAATTTAACTACAAATGTGGTCACGAGAGTAATATTTAATATTAAATTTCCTTATTTTCAGTGACAATGATATCTAAGTTTCAGTTTCCTCCAGTAGAAGGCAATAAATCCAAAGAACAAAATGTACCAACATCACACAAGAAACCAAAATCTCACCACAACACACTCAAAGTCTATTAAGAAACAAGTTTTTTGTACATTTAACAGAAATTTTACAACACATTTAAACAGAAGAAATGTTAACCCAAAACATGGTACTTAAAACAAGAAAACAAAAAAGCAAACCACACACAACAAAAACAACAAAAATACATACACATCATAATAATCAAATTATTCTAGAACAAAATGCTTCTCTGGAATTAGTATTTTATTCATGATAAATTAGCACTATTAATCTAAATCTGCTACACTGCCCAATATATAATTCTTGTACACAAGGACAACACTATTAAATTCTCATTTAAAAAAAACCTTGAAAAACACTTGCTTGGCAAACCTTGCACTCACATTTAATTTTTGCAGTACAAGACCAGAACTTCCTAGTGGATAGTAAGTACTCCATGGGACAGCAATGTGCCCTTGTGCCCAAGAGGGCTAATGGTATCCTGGGAAGCATTAAGAAAACGGTGTCTGGCAGGTCGGAGGTTCTCCTCCCCCTCTACTCTGTCCTGGGGAGACCACACCTGGGATACTGTATCCAGTTTTGGGCTCCCCAATTCAAGAGAGACAGGGATCTATTGGAAAGAGTTCAATGGAGTGTGATGAAGATGATGAAGGGACTTGAACATCTCTCCTATGAGGAAAGGCTGAGAGAACTGCAGCTGTTTAGTCTGGAGAAGGATGAGAGGGGATCTTACTAATGTCTATAAATATCTACAGGGAGGGTGTCAAGTGGAAAGGGACAGTCTCTTTTTCTGAGGTGTCCAGTAATAGGACAAGAAATAATGAGTATAAGCTAGAACACAGGAAGCTTCATCTCAGCCTGAGGAAAAACTTCTTTACTGTGAGGGTGACGGAGCATTGGAACAGGCTGCCCAGAGAGGTTGTGGACTCTCCTTCTCTGAAGACTTTCAAAACCTGCTTAGATGCATTCCTGTGTGGCCTGCCCTAGATGATCCTGCTCTGGCAGGGGGGTTGGACTAGATGATCCCTAGAGGTCCCTCCCAGTCCCTAGCATGCTATGATTCTAATTGATTCGTTGCAGGAATTAGCATATGAATGCCTGGCGGTACATTAAATGTAGGTTACTGTATTTTGTCATAACTGTCTGCTCTGCTCATAAAAACGTATTCTTCGTTTAAATCTGCATGTCCCAATACACAGCATATGACATTCATACAGAGTAAAGACAAAGCAAGATATCTTTAAGCATGCAGTTGAATTTGTAGCGTTTCTTAGGATAACGCAGGAAGCATCACCAGGAAATGACCTCCTCAACTTACCAAATCCAGAAGCTGCAGCATGGTCCTAAGTTACCCCAAGTGATATAGAGCTGTTATCACAATACTGGGATAGTAGGGAAGGTAATGAGGAGATGGCTTAAATTTCACTTAAATTTAAGCTCAAATCCTTGCTCCCCACCTCAGCGGCAGACAAACCACAGAATCCCTCCACTGGACCACTTTATTCAACCTATATTTGACCATTTTCTTTATGTTAGGCATATAAGGAAGGTAAAAGAACTATACTGATTTGAAGACTCACAACAAACTCTGTAACCAAGTACAAAAGAAGAGGAGAATTTTTGACCGGGAACAAAACATACAGTTATTCCTGGCAAAGTCTAAAGGTACCAAATACATGTAGTAGGTTTGTTATATAAACTACTCCGCATTGCACAGTTAAGCATGTTCAGTTGAACAGCCTGTACATTAGCAGTGCCAAATAACAGCTCATACCTCTTGGGGGGAAAAGTCCATAAATCACACTTACAGAAGAATGAACTGTATAAGGAATGTAGCAATACTAAAAACAATTTGGAGATCATGGCCGACAATCAACTGAGCCTAAACCACGCTGCGTTTCCCATCAAATGAACAAATTAATCCTGGTAAGAGCAGAAACATCAAATGGGCTCATAAATCAGACTGTTTAATGTCTCATCCAGGGTCACACTTTAGAAAGCTTTCAAAACATGGCTGAAGAAAGGAGGCATCTGTTCTGCAAATATTAAGAGTAGCTAACAATATGTTAGGCTATCATGTATCAGGCCAGGCCTTTACTACAAAGCTTTTATCTCTCCTCTCTCAGATGTTAAAAGTCTCACCTCTTCATTGCCATAATGAACAGAAAAAAACCAACCCCGGTGCTGAAGCTGCTAAAACTGATGAGCTTCGTTGGCATTTAAACGAGTTGCATTATCAAAACATCAGAAAAATTGTTAGCATGTATTGTCAACAGCAAGATGCTCCCCAGATGCAGCTGTGTTGCAGGCTTTACATTAACAAAAGATCTATATGGGAACACCTTCCATGAGCAGTCAGCTCCTTCACTCAGTAGAAAGAGGGAATGATGAATTAACCATTTTACAAAAGCTTTGGATAAAACAGCTTAAACCAGATAAGTGAGGTGTGTTTTTGTTGTTTCAAACATGGGTCCTCAACAAAGGAAGCAGAAGATGCCCATCTGTGTTAAGTCTTTGTTTAAAGACCCAGTAGCTGTTTTAAAAGTAAGTTATCAACCAGAAGTCTCAGAAAAAGCCTAATGGGAAAGGTTTGTCATCAAGCTGGGAGAGGTCTGTCAGCAAACTAGCCATCAAATTCTAATGGCAAATACAAGCTTCAAGTAAATTTTATTTCAAAAACTGATCCAGAGCCTTGATAACTGAAAAAGATCCTTCATTTCTTCCTACCTTTCCCAGAAAAAGGACGTGGCGTTTTATTTTCAATATTCTGGCCCCTGTCACAAAGGGTCTTTCTCCATTTCTTCCTATGCAACAAGATCTCACTTCCACAATATACTACAGATGGGAGGCATAGCAACACATGATTGTAAACAGCCAGACTCCATTACGGTTTCCAAAATGCAAGTGCCACAGAAATGTGGAGACGTGAATCAGGATTAGGCTTCAGAAGTTGCTGGAGTCTCTGTGGCTGGCACCCACAGAGCCAGAAACGCAGAATGAATGGATCCCTCAGTGTTTTATAGTAATTAGGTACATTTCTGAAAGTGGCGCTTCAATTGCTTCATCTGCACTAATTGAGCACAACGCAAAACACTGCTCTGAAATGCCAAATAGCAAATTTTAACAACCTTATAAAGGAGCCAGGAATACAGATTCCTTTTTTTTATTATTATTATTAAAGAGGAAAAAANAAAAACATAAAAGGGGAAAAAAAAAAAAAAAAAAAAAAAAAGGACTGGGCTTAACTTGTCGCTATACAAAACAGAGAGCTGGAAAGTGCCCAAAATTGCTCTGTAAGTGTTGTTTTATTAGCCTGAGACTGTTAATAAATATATTGTAAATGACCTTACACTTGCTTGGGTGGATATAAGGAAACAATTGTATCACTGTTCTTACAATGCTTGTAATTTACTCTAGTTCTTCGCTCTGTTTTTATCCTGGTTACACTATTTCCTACATTAGTTTACCTTAGCAACCGACATTTATTTGGTCCATAAATTACCCTAATGCAGTTTAATGCTCTTTCATAAATTTTACAAACACAACACTTACAGAACACAGACTTGTATTAATTAAAGCCATGCCTGCACAAATCTAACATTTCCTTTAACGCTTTTTCTTACTGCTAATCCTGGAAAACACAGAGAGACAAAGGCTTCCTCTTTCCTTTCACCAGATGTGTTTCTGAAGTTTACATACACGTATATGTGTAGCTTTTTTGTGTGTATCCTATCAGCAGTGTGCCACAGCTGATAATACACAAACTTTGACAGGAAAAAACCTGTCTTCCAAGGTCTTGGAACACCAAGCTACAAATTAGATCTTTCATTAAGAGAAACTTAATTAATTCTTAGCAATTTCCACTTTTGACTTCACCATTGCAAAAATTTCATTACTTAATTTACTTGTTAGAAACAGTTTTAGCTGTTCCTAACTCTAGATGTGTAAAGTCTTTAAAGAGTAAGGCTTGACACCTTCAATAAAAGTTTAGGAAATTTGAAAAAGGGCTTGTTTCTTACAGGAACAAAAGGAGTTTGAAGTACGTATTGATAGAGGGGTACGGTAAATATTAAACATTATAAAATGGAAGTTATATTTTCATGCATAAGTTTAGTTTTAAGAGGGAAAAATAAAGCTATTGTTATATGATAGCGGTATATGAATATTCAATGCATATATTGAATAAATATTCAATAAATATAGCAATAGCAGCAAAATAAACACTCATATAGGAAGATTCTATGACATCTCTATGACAATGCATGTAACATGCACTTAATAAGCTATTTAGCCATACTTCTCTCCTATCTGCAAACATTTTTAAATCTGCTAGACTTCCTACAGAACATGTGTGTTACCAATTCATAAGAACAACAACTTGAGGTGCTGTACACCCTGCCCTGGGCTCACCTGCCTCCCTCATACAAACCCCCTTGGCTCCTTGCGCACATAACCTAAGGTGAGCAACACAAATAACCCCACCAGTAACCAGAACCCAAGATCTGAATTCCTACAACCACAAAACGATTCAGACAGTCTGTCCTGCGTAAAACAGCTACCAGCCTCTGAGCTGGAATTGGTGGCTGAAACTCCAGGTTTTGTATTTCAGCCTGCTCTGGTCGCTCACTCGCTATGACAGTGGGGACGGGTGTGCACATCTACAGCCTCGCACGCCCACGTTCCCAGCATAGACAGCAGGAAGCGTTGCTCACGGGCACATATAAACTCTACGCAGGCATTTAATCCAACATGACATCTTTGTGAACGATTTAAGCTAACACAGCAGCACTTTACGCCACAGTAAAACCTCAGAGATATGATAAATAATTTACAAGGGCGGCGCAGTCACAACCAGTGTTTGTTTTCTCAGTGGTCTTTATTAAACCAAATCACTAGGATTAAAGCTACTACAACAAAAACTGGAGACAGACATGAGTGGGTTGACAACTTTTCTGTTTGTTTAAGCCAGCCTTACTGAGGAGATTCAAGTTAAATATGACCAGAAATAAATTTGTCATAATACAATTTCAGTTCTCAAATATCTGGAACCAATTAACTTTGGGAAAGTTTCAAAAGGGCCACCCAGCAATAAACACAAAATAATTTGTGTCTGCTGTCCTGTTTGTGATAATTTTTTTTATTGCTACCTCAGTTTCAGATGTCAGAGTAATGACTTCCACATTCCGATTAAAATGTGAATTGAATCCATATGGAAAAGATGCTCAGACCCAACAAAATCAAAAGAACTCCCTTATTTCTAACTTCTTATACAGTGGAGTTTATAAAATCTAACATTTTGACCATTCTAAATTTAAATTAGGAAATTTTTAATACTATTACCAAACTAATTAGGTATATAGTGGGAGGACGTATCTATTACCTCAGGGAAATGTTAATGTAATCTATTTTAATTAAAAATCTCTAGCAAAAATACCATTTAACCCTTTGATTGATGTAGCATTGATAATTGTCCAAATGATTTCATTTCCTCTTATAATTAAGAAATATATTTAATCATAATATGATGTCCTACACTTTCAGATATTTTCATTAAAGATTCCACATACAGCACATTTATCAGCATTATACAGACATTATATACAGCATATTTATCTTCCTATTTAAAAGTATTCTGAGGAAACTGCCAAGACTCCAAAGCAGCTTAAAAAGAAGCTATCTGCTCCTTTCTTCAGTCACAAAGCCATCCCTCTTTTCATCCTTCCAGCCTGAAAAAAAAAAAAAAGTCTCTCTCCTGAAGATTTGTTTCTGACTAGATAACAGAATAAAGAGAGCTAAAGGCAGAACTGCTAGTGGCATTTACAGTTCTTTAAGACCATCCAGTATTTCTTTGTATTATTAAAAAACATATATATAATAATTCAGCCTATATTTTCTACAACAATTAACCCAGCCAAGTGCTTTTAAACCAGTGAGAAGGCAAGGGGAAGAAATCTGCTTTGCCTGGCAAAATGTAAATCAAAACTACAGTATCAGTGTTAAAAAGGTCTTATTAATCACACTACTAAAAAGCTTCCCATTTCTATCGCCTGGAACAGACTTCCATATTTGTAAGAGACAACCTCAGGTGCAGAGAGTACTTTCCACTATCCATACACACCACCAAATGATTTAGCACTGTAAGTCCTGGACATGCACCATCTCTGCGTAACTGGGTTCTAACAACAAACACACACTGTGTGTCCAGAGATGTTACAAAACACCCTTCAAAGTACCAGATGCCTGTGTTTTCTCTTACTACTTGCTACAAGATGCCTGGTTGCTTTATAACAGGTAAAAAAAAGAAAAAAAAAATTAAGCACAGATAAAAACCTGCATATATACAGTTTGATTAATTACTGCATGGACAGCTAGGATAATGAAAAACAAACACAGAGGCAATAGGCTACACACCAAGATGCAGTGGGCAGCAGAGTGATGTACTTCAGCCAGCTCTTCACCAGACTGTTCAGGGTCCTGCTCAAATCGTTTCCCAACTTATGCATACCACAAAATGCCTTCCTGCTGCTGGAGCTGAACTGACCCAAGTTACAAGACTGACCTCCTCAGATGCAGACTTATAAAGTCTTTTCCTGTCCTCATGCCCCAAAAGCACAAGACAAAAAAAAAAAAAAAAAAATCTGTTATTAACCCAAGAGGACAAAAATGCCCCTACCAGAAGAGATCCACAGCCCATCTAGCTCAGTTCTTTGTCTCTAACAACAAGCACTGACAAATGGCTAAAAACCATCTACCCTGCTATACATTTCAGCAAACTACAGAGTAGAGCTGCCAGAACAAGATACAGGACCTTTACATTTGATTGTCCTAATGAATTATTTTTCTCATGATTTCTTTTACTGCGCACAAGAAAGCTTTCAGCACGTACAATGTCCTGTGTCAATGGAGCTCCTCAGCGTAGTTTTGTATGTGTGTACATCAGTTGGTTTTGAACAGCTAACAATATTCTTTGGCATCCCTTCAGTCTTGTATTACAAGTAAATAGTTCATCGCTATTCCCCCTCTCCATACAAACACAATTTTACATACTTGGCTCCTATTCCTCCTTAGTCATCCTCCCCCAGGCTCAGTTTAATTAGTTTAGCTCCTCCACTTACACGTGTTCTTCAACACCTCTCCATCTTTACTTTTCTACGAGGTACTTTCCCTACTTCTATTACACATTAAAGAGGAGCAGAACTGCAGACAGTAGTAAATCTGTCAGCACATCCACGATTTATATAGTGGTACGATAACGATTTTTCTGGTTTATCCTCAATTCCTTCCCCAATCATCTTTCATATTAAATTGAGGAGGCTGCGGGATGTGGGGAGTGTTTAAAAGCTATGAAGTGTTGAACTGACATTTTCCTCATAATTCCAGCTTCCTGTCCCTCCAAGTAACAATTCATATTCCATCACTGCATATATAAAAAAAGATTTTTACTTCCCACATGCATTGTATTACTGCCACTTCGTCAATAGAAAGGTATCATGAGAGTCTTCTCCAAGAACCAGTTCCCGTTTTCATAATTCTAGACAAATTATAAATAGCAAAACTTTATCATCTTGGTCTCCTCTTTTTCCAGAGCATTTACGACGATGACAATCAGGGCTCTTTCCCATTAGTATTTTGTCTTAATTGTGTGAGCCGCATTTTTGCAGTGCCAGCCTGAAATTCCATGGCTGAATTTAAAGTACTAGAAATGGGGTGAGTGAAGATGGTTCCATGAAAACCAGCTACATGAAGAGAGAAAAAAAACACAAAACACAAAAACCCTCTGTGCTTCTAAATTCAGAATAACGATATGTATACAATTTCTCTCTGTTTTTATCTGCAGAATAGGAACATTTCAATCAACTAATCTTGGTATTCCCTTTGTGAACAATTATCCTTTTTCTGACCAATCTATTCTTCTATTTTTCTTCCAAAGACACATCTTTCAAGTCTTTAAGCTTTTCAGATTACTATACAAAATGAAAATCGAGTCATATTTAAAATTCCTGAATATTGCTTTTTAATGACAAATCCGCAAGTTTTTTTCAAAAACAACCAAGTTTTTGAGATAAGCACACAAAATACAACAAGCTTCACCCTTTTCTTCTTACTGTCACCTTCCACTTTCTGCCTCAGCCACCACATAACACATCAGAAATTGCATAAGCTTCCCTTTCCGCTCATTTACATTTCTCTCATCTACACCATTGCTTATCAATTCAATGGCAAAGGGGGACAACTGCCAGCTTTGCTCAGTTACAACATGTACAGAACAGTGGTGCACCTTCATCGCTTGTAGTCTTACAACTTCAGCAGTGTCCACAATCTGAGACTACATTTGCACTTATTTGCATCTTTCTGGGAGTCACTGGTGGTTTTATCCAATAAAATTGCCATTTAAGAATAGAAACTTAGATAGAGAGGAGGAGGCTGAGGGAGGACCTCATCAATGGGTGGGTGCCAGGAAGATGGGGTCAGACTCTTCTCCATAGTGTCAAGTGACAGGACTAGGGGCAATGGGCATAAACTGGAAAATAAAAAGTTTAAATTCAACATAAGAGCAATTTCTTTACAGTGAGAGTAACAGAGTACTGGAACAGGCTGCCCAGGGGGGTGGTGGAGTCTCTGGAGACCTTCAAAACCTACCTGGGTATGTTCCTGTGTGATTTGCTCTAGGTGATCCTGCTCTGGTAAGGCAGTTGGACTAGTTGATCTTCGGATGACCCTTCCAACCCCTAATATTTTATGATTCTATGAAGTATTTTCTTGTTCATAAAGCATAGTGAATGTCTTTTATGAGATCCATGAAACTGCTAGAAAACTGTGAATCTGTGATTAAAACATGAATCTTGAGGATCATCTTATGTGCGTACCCAAATATTTGTCAATATAATCTCAACAGTCAGTCTAAAAAGACTTCAGGAGAAAAAATACAGCATAGAGGCTGTCAGAGTTAACGTGTGTTAATGAGATACATTTCCTCATTATTCTTTTTATCAATCTAATAGATATTACATGATTATTAACTGTTCAAGCTACCTGTAAACTCTTGCTCCATTTGTGAAATTTTCCTCAAAAAGTAAGAAATATAAACATTTCTCTTGTTCATCCTGATGTTAACCCATTAAAATTTAACACAAATACACCCTGCAAACTTGTTTTTTTGTTAATGAAAACATCTCTTATCAGGGAGATTTCCCATTTTAAAATAATTCTCCTTCCAATCAACAGATAAACAATAATGAAGAAACAGATTAATGAATTATCTGCATTTAAAATTACAAGTCAAAATTTAAAGCTATGTTTTGAACACTGCTGGAAGACAAATAGTATACAACTGAATACAAAAAAAAAATAAATAAAACAAACCACAACACAAAAACAGTAACCACAGATCAATGTGGCATTATTATGTTTGCAAATATTTCTTGTGGTGCATTGAAGCCAGTGAAGTAGGCTAGGCTGGCTGAAGGGATTGAAGAGAAGCACATCTATAATAAAACCATGTATCTTTTTTTTTTGCTGTGTGGCTTAATTTAGATATACCCATAGTGTGGGATGCACATGCACAGTCTATTAACGATTTTGCACACAAGATGACCTGTGAACTCAAATAATTATGTTAAAAACGAAAAAAATAAACTACAGCTTTTGTTTCTTAGAGCACTGCAAAACACTGGCTCATTTTCTTCATTTAGTTTCTTTGATCTAATTATTTCAGTAAATCTCAAGTAATTCATCATCTATTTTTGCTAAAGGCCATGATGGTCACCAACAGACTGCTAAACTGGCCTTTCTTCTTAACCCAGTGGCAAAATTTCTGTAGCTAGTTTCCTAACACTTCTCATAACACCTTTCTGTTTTCAGTTCACAGTTATTTTGGAAAACTTTCACCGCATAAGTTGAAGGCTCTCCACACCCTGGACCTATGTTTGAGGCTGCCTTCCAAAAAACCTTACATGTGAGAGGATACCGGTTAACACAAAGTTACTGCTCAAACTACAGACTGCAGAAACTCCATTCAGTAAAGCTCCAATAATCACCTTTCTAGTTCAACACATGTTCTTTGAGTCCCCACATCCATGATATTCAAGGTTACACACAGGCTAGAATTCGGAGAGAAAAACTACAGAATTTTGCCACTCTTAAAAAATTACTGAGAGGGCTTCCTACAAAATTTACAAAACCAGAAACATCTTCAACCTCTGGTATATTCAGATTCATCCATGGAATATAAGTAGGAAGTCATGTAATTCAGTAAAAATCCTGCATAGATTTTCTTTTTGGGAGCGGGGGGAGGTGTCCAAGAACATTGTTATTTATGACCATGGCAAAGTTCTCCAGCAAGGTTATTTACATTACTGAATTCCCATTACTTCTTGCTTTGCCTAAGGCCACTAATTTCCTATGATTTGCAAGCATTAGCAAACAATGGCCATATTGAAGCTCAGTGTATCCATTTCAACACAAAATGGTTGATATTGTACACCAGAGTTGTGGCTCAGGACTCATGGGGCCAGTTTGCACAGCTTAACATGCTCAGGAACCTGGTTCAGTTCCCAGCAGTCTTAATTAGGCTAAGAATAAGAGACGTGGTGAACATGAACGTTGAAACGTAAAGGAAAAGGGTTATTCAAGAAGTTGCTCCTTGGACAGCAGAGAAATTCAGTGTGTTAAAAGAACTGTTGTCACCAAAAACAACTGCGTATTTTTATCGAAGAGAACGACTGTAATTTGTAAAGCTCACGCTGGTTAAAAAACATTCCTAAAGAGAAAAGAAAAAAAAAAAAAAAAAAAAAAAAAAAAAGAGAAAAACAGAAACAAAGACAGTATGAGCATGCATGCATTATCAGGAAGCATGGATGGGGTGTTGTTTTTATTAAAAAAAACATACACAACCATCTAAAATATTCCAAATTTTCAAACAGTCAAAGCAAATACAATTGTTTATCAAGCATTTGTAAATAGCTAGAGGGGCATAACCATACAGGGAGTGTGCATTTTCAAGCCAACTGTACAAGTATTCTTGGAAAATTTTTGCAACACAACTGATATTTAAAGACCATTTAAGTCAACAGACTTATCTGCAAAACAACATATAAAATTATGTAAATTAAATGCTGCAAACAGAATTTTGCCTCAGGATCTGAAAGACACCAAAGCCAGCAGTTACTTTACCCAAAGTTACTGACACAAATGATTTTATATAAAGTATAATTTTTCAAGATAAACAGATGTGGAACTGAAAAAGATTATTAGCATTAACATTTTTAAATATTCAAAAGTGACATTTCATTAAGTTTGATTTTGCAGGAGGGTTAAACAAATTCAGGACATTATTAATGAAGTTACTTAAAATTCATAGAAAGTCAACCTAACACATCTGACCGAAACCAATGCTTACATTTTTTGCAACCCAAACTATGGTGGATGTCCTTAGCAAAATTCAGAAACATTGCACATGTGTCAATTCATTGACAAAACATGATCTGTCAACATAAACCAATGACTGAAGTCAAGAAACGTATGGGTTTTGATAGGTAGTATTCAGTCTCTCTTCCCAAATTCCACTTCATAACTTTCTTCTCCCTAGAAATACTGAATGTGGAATTTCTATTTCCAGACTTATTTTAACAAACTGCAAAAATCTCCCGCAATCCTCAAGACTTTAGAAGAGCAGCAACTACTCAAGTATTCCATTGCTTCTGAACAAAGATTACTGAACCATAAAGACACTCCCCAAAGAAACATTCCACTCGCATTACAAAAACATTAAAGATTCACACAGAAGTGAATATAAGACTAGCCTTAAATGACACAGCTCCTCAGAAATAACCTTAAGAGAATATTGTAGTAAGATACGATAAATGATGCACTATTGAAATTTCCATAGTGCCTAATGGTTTGATTTACCGATCATTGTTGTGTGGAAAGGGTAGAAAAGACAGTGGAGGAGATTCAGAAAAGATCCTAATGTCACACACTTCTCTCGATTTTCCTGTAAAAATGCCATTAAAGTCGTTTTGTCTTTTAAAGACAGAACAGTCTTAAAAGTAGGGACACTAACTGGAAAGTTTCACATGTGAACAGGGCTCAAACCAAGATAAACTGCCTTAGGAAAACCAGTCAGCTTCAGATGAAGCTACAATAAATCTTATTCTGTCTTCAACTTTCCCCACATTTACTAGATGTAGCTTGATACTTCAGAATTACTTCCTTCTGCTTTACCAAAAATGATCATAATTCTACATTTTCTTAAACAATCTTTCCTTGTTAGAGCTCAGCTTCAGGAAAGGATTTTTTTTTTTCCTTTCACTTTTCCAACACCAACACTGTTTTCAAGTTGACCTGTCTTCCATCCAGACTGACATTTACAAGCTGTGCTAGAAGTTGTCCTCCTCTGCTTTTCTAACCTTATTAGAGGCATAAGGAGCATATCACAGAGACAAGATTTCAAATGAACCACCTCCCCCTGAATGCCAAACCAGTGACTGTTTACACAATTAAAAAACCTAGTCTCAGCACTGTTTAAAAACCATCTCCTGTAGTATCATGTAAAGAACAGCCACGTTAACATTTGCCAGTTTACACAACGTTATAGCTATACACCAGCACATCCATCATATCTCATTATAAATCTAAGTAAAAAATTTACTTATTTACAGTAAGACTTCTCAAATTATTTTTTACATAGTCATGAGACACTTTTTAACACAGAAAACTCTTCTTCAAAAGCAGAAGTGAAAATATAAAAACAACTTTTATTTCAGATTGTATGTGCAAAGGTATAGTTTCTGTTTCGCATCACAAACTTGGGAAAAGAAGCTAAGTTTATTATTTTCTAAAACAACTCATTTCGGTACAGAAAGAGTGTTTACAATTTTTAGACCAAACTTTTTTTACTCTAAAACCTTCTGTAAAGCCAGTATTTAAGCACTGCAAACACACAACTGACTTTTATTTTGGCAGCTCTGACTTTTAAAAGGAGTAAAATGATTTCTGAGCTGAAACTGCTGCTCTGTTTAATTATCATTATCCTATAAATGACGTCAGGAACAATATTACACCAGAACTGGCACTAATATACTAGGAGTGGATACAGGTAATTAAAAGTATGAAGGATTACATTTCAACTGAAACATTTGGAGCACAGGAAATAATAATTAAATGTAATCTATAATAAGAAACAATGCACACCCATTCCACCAGCCAGTTCTATGGGAAGATTAACATTATGTAAAATGAAAAAAAAAAAAAATTAAAAATCACAAATCGGTAGAATGAACTTCCACTTTGTAAACTGCAATCTTCTTAGAAATGTTTTCATTCTGCATATTTTGAACACAGAATTGAAGCTTTCTTCTGTAACATGAAATCAGTACTTCAAGACCAGTTTTCAGAATACTTTATGAATCCCAGAAACCATAAAGAAACAGCTTGACAAGAACTATCATCAGCACAATAACTGGAGAATTTTAAGCAGGACTGCCAAAACCTCAAAAACTAAAGATTCCAAAATTACATACATTAAAATCTCCCAGTTTTGTTAAAAAGCGGGAGAAAGACATAGTTAAAGCCAATATTTACTAATTTTAGCCAATGTACTCAGCAGTTCTGTCAATCCACTGACCTGTGTATCTTGGGCAAAGGTGTTTGTGTGTCGTCAATTTCCTTCGTGCTCGAACAAGAGCAAGTCGATGAAATTTTGCGTGTTCGTGGTAAATCCGCTATCGGACAATAGGTTATTACAACTGTTCTCCAAAATACGTTTGCAGAGAAGCCAGCTCAAAAACACTTTTTCTTCATTCTTTATACCTCAGCTCACCATTTGATAGGTATCAACAGCCCATTGCCTCCAATATTGTCTTGTTAGACATCATTCCCCCAGACAGTAGCACATCCACTCTGATTTTCAGTCTTCATAGGAGGACTTCAGAGTCTGGGGCACGGGAAGAAGTGACAAGCCTGCAGCAGCATTTCACCTGCTTCACTGAACAGTTGGGGTGTTTCCCTCCTGCCAGCAGTACCCGGACCCTGAGCGTTGTTCTGAAGCAGAGGTGAAGATGAAAATGGCAAATATTGCTGGAAATGCAAAAAAACCCCTCCCTTCCAAGGAAGTTTCCATTTCTACACTTACGCTATCATATACAGAAGGACAAGGCATTGCTTTCATGTAAGGTCCCACCTCAACTTCATTAGCCCTCAGATTACATCTTCCTCCCACTTCTCCCAAAAGGAAGTTACTTCCCCTTCTTCCCAAACCTCACAAACTGAGAAGCATAAAAGGGCAGCAGAAACTGCCAGGTAACAGGGATTGCTGGCGAGAAAGGAGGGTAAGAGGATAATACCTGCATTTCTTGAAGGCTGGAGGACAAAAATATGGCTGCCTGACAATGTAAGGATCTGGAAGAAGGGAAATGACTGCTAAGATTCCTGTGAAATTGGAAGAGCAGGAGACTCGTGCACTCACAAGCTTTCCCCCAAACATCTCTGAAACCCTTTCCTTCCACCAGTAAACCCTCAACTTCCTTGAAGCCATACTGAGATTTTACCTGCTGGGAAGCCTTGAATTCCCTCGACTCATCTTTTTGATCTATGAAATCACTGCCCACAGCAATTCTCATAATCAGAAATGCTATATGCACTAGAGATGGCTGTCCGAAGCTCTTCAGAGCCTGAAATTGAAGTCAACTTGCTTTCTTTAGCACTTCAGCGTATTTTTTCACATGAAATTCTTCATAAGCTATAAGCTTTAGCTGAGAGGTTAGTCTCAGAATTGATTTACAGTATCAACACTTTTGCTAATTCTAGAAAGTCAAATGGGTAGTTATTCTCTATAGAAGATCATGTTAAAGAAGCATAAAGACAAGTCTACATCGAGCTTCTAAAGAGATACACTGGAAAGTTCAAAAAAGCAAAGCAGCTTTGCATAGAAAGCAAGAGACAAAGTATTAAATGTTTTCTCTTGCCAAACATCCTGCTCTGAAGTGACGGATGAGGTTTCCTTAGGCTAAGATGCCAAAGCCAATTAGCCATGTCAATCCACAAGAACACCAGCTGCCAGGATCTAACTTTATAACTATATTACTTAAAAGTGAAGACATCAGCAATGTTTAAGTTCACATGACTCCTAATGTTAAAACCTGCTTTTTAAAGATCTAGCGTGGGGGTAGTGACAATGACCTTAAGTTTCAACCTTTTAAAATCATCATAGAGCGTCATGAAGTATCCATAATTTGATTATCTTAAGTATTCTGTTAATCAAATTAGTTTGCATTATTCTCTATTCAAAAGAAATTAAGACTTCAGTTCCTTCCCCTCCTCATGAGTTTTATATAATGCTTGTATTTAAAAGTAGCAATTTATTTCAATATTGCCTGTTTCAGTTGCCAAACTGCCTATCCCACAGAACATGATATGTATAAAGTTATAGCTTACCCATTTATGGCATCTAATTCTGAATTCCAAAATACGTTTTTTTGGAAAGTGTCTTGAGTATTTTTCGACTAGAATAAAACACGTCCAAGTCTTTGATTATTTGAAAACATCTGTATTTAATTTCTAAGCAAGGAGTTTGGAAATGTTGATCATACAATACACTTCCCTACACAGTCACCACAATAAACCAAATGATTCCATGAAAGGGTAAAATCTTTCTTCTGCTTAGGTGCCTGTGGAATAGATTACCATCAGGCATTAAAAAGCAACCATTTCCTTTGAGTAACTTCCATATTCCAAACTACTCAGAAAATTTTGCTACTTTTCAAGTAGTCTACCTTAAATTTATTAAGATCTTAACAGAAACCATTATGGTTTTTTGCTACTCATATATTTACACTTCCTTTACCCCAGTATACAACTGGCACATAGCATTAACAGCATCTCTTCTTGAATTGTTTTGTATGCTGGGTATGAGAGAATGAGACAAAAGCAGAAGTGGGACAAGGTTAAGACCAGTTAAAAGTCTTCTGAGAAAACAAAACAAGCTTTCTTTTCCAAATTTTTATTCAAAACTGGGTTAAGTTTTAATTACTTCTAAGTTGGAGGGTTTTTTTCATTATTTCTGTCAACGCATGCACATACATGCTGAGATATTACAGCAAATAAGAAGCATCAGAAGAGCTTAAAGTTAATAAAAGCTAGTTCTCAATTATTAATTCTACATGTCAGAGTGCAAACCAAAGGAAACAGAGAACAGAAGGAGTACTGAGTATATTCTAGTCATCCAGATCTTTGAATCTGTAAGCCTTCTTGTTTAATTATTTTTTCCCTCCTTTGTGATATTTCTGAAAGATAATTTCATATTTTGAGCCTTTATTTTGCAAAATAATCTTAGTGCCATTAGTGTCTGAGAATACTACATTTAATTATTTTAATGGAGTGTTAGAGATTGTCTATTGAAATTATATAAAAAAACCAGACCACATTTTCTCACTCAAGCACTCTGTCTTCAAGTCTCAACTAATGTGCCATTAGCTTCCCTCTTTGAGATTTGCTCTTTAAAAATCTAAAGGATAAAAATTCATCAATCTTGGTTCTTTTTCCTGAGTTTGGTAGAACAGATTACTCTGCCTGGCTGTCCATGCTGTGACACCAGCCATATCCCAAGTGTCATTCTGAAAACAAGGGGATGACTTTGCCCAGCTTTAAACCACGAGACAGAGTAAATGATGCAAAGCCCACAGAACAAGTGTCAGATGAGCTCCATCTGAGTATGCCTTCTATGAAATGGAAAAGATGTGAGCTCCATGTTTTCTACATCATTTTTTTCACTAAGACACAAGCAGTAAAGAATCGAGAGCTAGAGAAGAGGCTCTCCTCCTAAATCCAGATGACAAAATAGCAGAAAAATACCATTCCGCAAGTAAAGGCAGGATTTATCAAGGAATATCACATGACTTGATAGAAGCAGAAGAAAACAACTCTTCACAAAATCTCAAGTTATAATGTAGGCCAAAATAGTAGCAAAACATGCTACTGTAAGAAAAGCAGGGATTCAGCACTTCTAACTTGAGATGTATTATGGAAGAAGCACACATTAGGACTGTAGCCTCAGCAAAACCACTGAGTTGATACAGATGTCTAAATTGAGACCAGAGGAGACCTGTTTCTTGTTAGCACTAAAATTAGTGACAAAAGTTCAAAAGGTTTGTGACAAAAGTTCAAAAATTATCAACTACAGCACGAAGTCATCATCTGAAGCAGTTTGTCCATGCAGAAATTTTGCCATTAAGTCAGCACTTGAGACTTCTTTCTAGACAGTACTAAATTCTGTCCTTTTTGCTCTTCCCTTACCCAGGCAGTGATGACAGATGCTTCCCTAGGGAGATAAACAAAGCTAGTCTGATACTTAAGATTCTTTGCCTGCAAGAAGGAACTAAGCAGTGATTTTACTTCAACTGACACACTATCGACTCAAAAGGTGACAACGCATGGAATGAAAAGGGCACCTACCCTGGACACTACTGGAGAATAAATATACATGGTCCTGCCAGATGCTGCTGTAATCAAAGCCACTGTCACCCCAGAAGAGGGGCGCAGAAGACAGTGATAAGCAAGGAAGAGATAGTGGCAGGTAGACAGCTAGCATCCTGAAAGACAAACGTCTCAAGCATTTCCTTGATGGACTTTAACATTCCAGAAGTAATCTCCACAAGTGACAAAGTTAAAAAAAAAAAAAATCCAGGTATTCCTATCTCAGCTAATATGCTAAAGAAAAAAAAAAAAATCTAACATGCCCCGTTCCAGCGGTCCTTGTGTAATGTTAATACTAAGAATTGCAAGAAAGCACACAACAAAATTTTATCTAAAAAGAAAAGTGCTAATAAAACCTTTCAGTATGTATTGGACAAAAGTCAATCCATCCACTCTTCCTCATTCTGCACAGCCTCCCATCTTTTGACTAAAAGAGAATTATTCCCAATGGGGAAGAAAACGAACTGGCCAGTGCCTTGTTTGGAAAACATTCTATTTAGAAAGTTTAAATAGAACACATTTTCTTGTTTTACAATAACTAAACTCTGTAACCAAATATAATGGTTTGCCAAAATAAATGGGACATATTAAATACCTATTATTTCACAGAATTATCAACAAAGATGTGGCAATCATGAACTTTTTCTGTTCTAAACGATACCTCTAAACTGGTACACAATGGTTTATTGCATATAACAGCACCAGGTGACAATTTGTCAGAGTTGCGAGTTATGCAAATGACAAACATGATTTTCTAGTCGAACAGCACATTACTCAAAAAAAAAAAAATCCAACAAACCCCTTCAACCCGTATTATTCTTAGTAACCTCCCACATTTAATTGCAACTGGCACAAGACATTTCTTGAAACACCAGTAACAACTCTGACACACCAGCAATTTTGTACAGGAAGCATTTGGTAAGCTGGTGAGAAAAATCACTCAGGAATGCTCAGAGTCAGAGCACTTCTTGTGAACTAGTACCTTCCTTTACAGTATTACTCGTTTGCCTTTAGCAAAAACTTAAAAGATTCGCAAAAGCACAGCTTACAAGTGGATTTCTTTTGTTGTCTTTTCTCTTGCCATAGCAAGTCTCACTCCTTTTTATTTCATCTCTCCACATACCACCTCCACAAAGCATGAAACAAAATCATCGAACTTAGTGTATATGGAAAGTGATACTGGAGGACCCTTGGCATCAAATATCTGGACCACATTTTTTATTGCGTCATATCTCTGTCAGGGTCTGTATGTACTCTGCTGTCTGTGGGTGCCATCTATCTTAAATGAGGCTAATGGCTCTGATTTTTTTTTAAATATTGCAAAGCATGAAGATTTAGTGATATTTTGAATCACTGTGACAACCATCCTGTAAAAAAAAAACAAAAAAAAACACACAACACAAAAAACACCAAAAAAAACCAAACAAAAAAAACCAAGACACCACCAAAAAAACCACACATAAAAAAACCCAAACCAAATATACAAGCATCCAGAGTTAAAGCTGCTGAAGAACACTGGGTACTCATTTCTCCATTAGATCCTGAGGGATTTGTTTTTAAGTCTGTGTTTCAGCATTTTTGCACGCTCCTAGACCAAATTATTTTGAGCTTTAAGAGCACAACTTACAAGTGGCCTTCACATTGACTGGTTGAAATAAACAAAGATACAGCCAAAAGAACCCAGATTTAGTCTGTTTATGCAAGTGAAAAACAATCCAACTGCAAAACTGCTTGGACTCCTTTTAAACTGCAAGAAACTTTGTGCTCTGCTCTATTATTTGTTCTCTACCATATATGGAAGCAGAGCATCACCCACTTGGGGGGTTCAGATTCATAAATCTGTAACACCTTCCATCAACTTGTTCAGTTCAGTATCTGAACACTATCATGAACAGGATTTCTTAGTAGCTTTAACTGTCTTCACTGGACTTGAAAAACAAATGAAAAAAAGCCTTCTGAAACAGCAGACACAAGGAAGGTACATCTGAAAGGAATAGCACTGAGGTAAGCAGGCTCTCAGCTTCATTAGCAGGCTTAGTAAACACAGTAACCGCAGCTGTCAGAGGTTTCCCCAAAAAAACATCACAAGCTTGGGCGCACAAAATTTTGAAGGTCTTCGCTCATTGCACTCTTATTACACTCTTGACTGTCCTCAGTATTTCTCTTCATCATCACCAGACTTTAATGTACGATCACCATGTTGCACTGTATCTGGGAAGATGCACTCTTCCTCCCGTACTTTGCTTTCATCCTGCTGATGACAAGTATGCCTGTAGATTTCTTACTTTAAAGCAATATCTCTTCCTCTGTATATAAAGACCTTTGTCCAGTACTTCATAAATGGTAGAACTGATGACCTAATATCAGCATAGTGATAAATAAAACAGGAGACATTCGTATTTCTGTGTGAACTTTACCCAGATGCAATTGCTGACAATTTCTCCAACGCCCATACTCAGGACTTAAACGATAGTCCCTCTGACTCTCTTTCTAAGCTCTTCCTAAATGTATCTTCATAGTAAGCGCAACAAAATTCATCCTTTCCTTTCCTCAAAAAAAATATCATTTTCTTTTATCATCTGCTCACTGATTTAACTAGAATAGACTGTGTTACACCTGTAACACTCCCCTAAACCAATTCCTATTACACCAGCCCAGCTCCAGTCCCTTCATGTCTTTTGCCACAATAAATTCTTCATTTCTCATCTTTAGACTGTACTTCTTTGCCTTCTTTTCTTCCTGTCTTCCTTGTTTTTCAAAATTACACTTTTTCACCCCCTAATGCTCTTTCTAAAGCTGGGCCAGATTCCTACTCCTCTTCTTCCCATCACATTCAAGAACCAGTCCTCAACTGATCACTCTGCTTTTTGTATCCAGCTGCCTTATACCATGCTTGAGCTTTATATCATTTAACCTGTGAACCTCAAGAGCAACTTGTTAATATTAAACATTTCCAATTTCATAATTACAACACCATACACTAGAATCCATAGTACAAAATGGAAAAGGCCTTTGATACAACAATGCACTGTTTGAACTTCAAACATAGTGCATAAACTTTTTTTTCTTCTGCTAAAGGGAAAAAAATATCATTTTATAGTTCAGCATATGCTAGGACAACTGCCTCTCTGATGTAGCATTTCAATGACAATATATCAGTTTTCCTTAATTTTTGTTTCTTGAAAGTTTGATAGAAAATTGCTCCTAGTCTAGTCTCTTCCTATCTTATATTCTGAAGTCAGTTTTTGAGGTTTCTTTTTGAATACAAAAAACAAACCCAAATTCAAAAACGTGGTTTCTTTAACTTTAAAGCAACAACTCAACTATTGAGCTGTTCACAATAAAGTATGCCTTAACTGTTTTGAAACATAAGAGCTATAGGTCTTACTCAGGGGCAGTCATTAATATCATCTACTCTTCCAGATAAAAATAACTGAAGAGATTACATTTCACTTTCCACCTTTTGTCAGAATCTTGGGGTTCCTTTTGATCTGAAATTATCCATGAAGAATCATCTTATATGTTCACTACCAGTGCATCTCTTAGGATCCTAGAAGTTTCTTGGCTTTAACACGTGTAATCCAAAATAGAACTTGAAAGGCTCCATGCTTCTGTGTGGTCCATAGCACTGACTACCGCTACTCTGCTTCAGGCTCTTACAGAAATGTCAGGTCTCAGATTGTAACTAGTTAAAAATTTCCAAACTCGTATGTTAACAATGTTAGAGCTCAGGCGTTATTAATTTACTTTTAAAAACCCTGACTGACTTCTAGAGAGAAGCTCAGAAGTTGATTTTAATCTCTGCACATCAAAACTACAGATCCTTCACTTCTATACTTATTTCTAGTTTCTATCTTAACAAAAAAAAAAAAAAATATATAAAAAAAAAGAGAGAAAATCCAGGCCCTGAAGTACATAGTTGCATAGCTTCAATTTAGCAGAAAGCTAGTTTAAGAAAGTATTTGCATTTGATTTTTCCACAGAGCATACATTACCTAAATAGCTTATTTTTAATATGTCCTTTTACTATGTAAGCAGCAAGGAAATGCAACTTGGGGGGTTCAGATTCACATAAATCTATAACCAGTGACTTACTTAAAATTAGCCAGGACGCTTATTCACGTGTTTCTATTAGCTCCAGATTAAATAAAAACAAAAAAAAACCACCACACAACAAGCAAACAACAAAAAAAGCATACAAAAAAACAATTAAAAAAAATCAAAAAATACCAATAAAAATCTCACCTTTAGAACAAAAGTCCTTAGACCTACTACCTTTCGTGTTCTACTGCATTCCACTCACTGAACTGAGAAACAGCCACCATGCCTAAAGACTTTAACACATCTTTCCCCCTCTCATTAAGTAAATCCATCTCTGAGGGCAAACTGTCATGTGCTGCCAGCAGGACAATACAAATAAAATTTTCTGATTTAAAACCCCTGATACAGCTATAAAAATTCACTGCAGCAACATTCATGATAATTGCTTAGAATAACCAATAAACCTAATTACAATTAACTCCTGTCTGTCTAACTGGGCAAAGGCACACATGAGGAATCACACAAAAAGCCGCAATTATTATTGCTCAGGCTGCAAAACATAGTTTAGCAAAATGTGAAAGAAGACAAAGAAATCCATTTAGTTCAATGAATCTTAATAGGAACTGACACCAATTTTACAGAATGCAGGAAGTGCAGTGTCATTTCACAATCCAGCTGCCATCACTAATGATTAACATTTGCCAGCTTTCAGAATAGAGCATGCTCCAATCTAAAGATGATAGAAGTTTTAAAGACTTCATAAATTTATATGAGAATCTTATCAAAGCCTATAAAGTTCTAAAACAAACACAAGCAACACAAATAGGGGAAGATTTACCATGATTACACAGCTTGCTAACCAGGTAAATATGTCATAATCAAGGGCAGTTTATGAAGCAAACTCTGGTAGCTGTGAGCTCACTGAAAATCTGTGACAAAAATAAACCATTATGCTGAAGAGAATATCCATTGCACCAAATGGCATACATAAACTGGAACTCTTCCCTTGTAACACCATCCAACATCAAGTGAACTGTGTGGAATTGCAGCTTAAGAGGCGTGAATGTGATGATAGCTTTCTCAGAACTGGGATACTCAGAGATGCTGCTATTTAAGCATACCTCTATCACCCTTCTCTTGCGAAGTCCATCCTAAATGATGACATGTCCAACTAATAACCACCATTTTATAACCTGTCGTTCCTAACAAGGAGTTTCTACACAGCTGCTCTTTTGAATTCGAGGAAAGCTTCAAACTTTTCAAGTTAACATACCCCTGTAGAAATCCATGTGTTATTGAGGGTCTGAACATTTAATTAATTAAATTTAGGGAAAGACCTTTCTTTTTTTTTTAAATTAGGAAGAAGAATTTACAAAGAAAAGGAATCCTAAAGGACAGTGTATGAGCCATGCAAGTCTAGCAGCTGTAAAAGTTAAAATGGTACTTGACAATAAGTAAAACCAATGGAAAGAATTAAATTCTTCTCTTCTGAAGGCTGTAAGCTCCACTTATGAGTCTGTCTGTAATGACAGGTAGTTTCTGAATACAGAATAACCCAAGAAACATATTCCGCCTAAAAGAAATTGTTAAACATCAGAATGAGAGAGAAGTCTGTAATAGGTTTGTCAAACATATACAGGAAATTTCCAGGATCTTTACCTGCTAGAAAGCATATGTCATATCCTTCAAAAAGCCGCCCTGCCAAAATTCTTCTGAATTACAAGAGCCACCATCAATGACTTTAAAAGGATGGAAGAGAAAGTATCAATTTTATCACCCTAGTCTGTACTGCGATACATTGCCTTTGTCTCATCACTTATACTCATGAATCTTAACATTATCGAGTTCTCTCCTGCGATCCTTGTTACAGTAGTCTGGAAGACAGCTCTTGGGTTGTTCACTTTTTTTGTGGCTCCCACGACTCTTTACACAACCTAAACTTTTAAACAAAGCTCGAATACTTCTTTTGGCATAATAAAATCAATTCTAAAGAAGTATGACCATGTAACAGAAATATTACATATTTAGAAAAAGTTAATGAACGAAGCGTCATTTATATAAATTCACTACTGTTATGTATTTGAATGACACATAAAATTTAAATCTGTACAACCATGTGGTAAAAATGTTTGCATGAGCAACATTTGGTATTAGTTTGAGAAAGGATTAATTACAAAATTGAAGTATATGGTGTTAGATTACTCATCTGCAAAATAATGAAGATTAAAAGTATCAGATGCTATTCTGCTGTGGAGGGGATATATAAAACTATCCATTTTCCTGGGGCTATGACACAAGAAATTTTGAGTGCAGACAATGAAATACATTTCAGTCTCTGCTTTACATCTACCTCCAAACGACCTGCAGTCATAATTTTCTTTTAAGATATTTTTATTTACTTAGTAACACATAATTCTTAAAGAAAAACATAATCCTGGAGGCAATGAATCTTAGCATCAGTTTTAAACAAGATACATTTCCAATGGATCTTACATATACTTGAAATAAAGGACAACTTACTTGATTGGCCATGTAAATTGTGAGGAGACCCCTCCTATAAACAAAAATTACAGAATTAGTGAATGAATTAAATGTTTTTTTCACACTGAAGAAAAACACTTTAAGCACTGTATTTCATTAAACAAGAGAGTTTAAAAAACAGATTATTGATGGAAGATGAATCATTATCACCCTATAGAAAACTAAGTATGAAACCAAAAATAGCACCTTGATAGCATGGCATCCAAAGCCGTGAGGAACTACGTGAACCAAGTTATATATAGCAACTTGCTACTGCACGAGTCCTGAAGCCTTCGTGAAGGGACAAGGCACCTTGAATTATACCGCACATTTATCACAAGAGAAAAGCCTACGCACAAGTTGGTAACGTAAGCATACAAACTGTGGCCAAAGCCCAAGTTAAATTGTGAATTTACGGCAAAATGCTTGTGTATAAGCTTGTTCTGCAATCAGTCAGTTCTACACAACTCAAGGCCCTTCTGTTTACGTTATCATGTAAAGTGTTTTCTACTGAGAACAAACCAGTATGCCCTGTCTTCCCCAACATCAACAGAGGCCTGGCACAGGAGTCACCATTTTCTCTTCTAACCTTTATCTAATTCCCCATCCCCCTTCTATTTTCATATCTATCCCCATGTTTCAGGCCACAGCTCACACTATTTAGATAAGGAAAGTATAAAGTTGAGCTCATGCTCTCACACTTCTGCTGATGCTACTGCAGCAAAAGAACTCCTATCTCCTGACTATGGAGATAGGAGCTGCTCCAGTAGCAGAACTGTATTATACGTTACTGTAGGATCCAGATGAAAAAAAAAACACAGAGACTTTCTGTACATCATTCACAAGTAACCTTCAGTGTTAAGAAAAAATGGAAGATAGTACTACTGCGGATTTATCTTGCCCTCACTCCCTCCTCCTCCTCTGCAAAGATTAGCTTAGAGACTATGGCCAAAGGTTGGAAAATTCTGTTTCAGTATTTCTTACAGGACTGATGCCTTAACTTCTTGAGTTTACTGTTAGCCTTCTATTATTTGGGATTTTTCTTAATATCTCACTGCCAACATAATTTATCATGAGACGATGTTTTCAAGCATTTGCAGAGTGCTTCAGAGAGCAGTATATTAACAGAACATATCTTGTCATCACTTCCATTGAAGAAGCCAGCAAAACAAAAAATCCAGGTAGCAGAAGACACAGAAATCTCCATTGCATAGCTCCAGGGGGAAAAAAAAAAAAAAAAGTTTATTCAGTACTTTCTGATCCCCTGTCTAGGTGTCTATAACTTTGCCAAGTTAGGCATTCAGAACAAGGTTTTTCACAGCAGATATCTAAGGTACAGGGATATATTCCACTTCAAAGCTTGACTGCTTTCATATCACGTTGAATTTGTGGAAAGCAACAATGTGCCATCCCGAGTACCCCAAGTTGCTCTCTATTCACAGAGAAGATTCAAATTTGACTTAAGTTCAAAACTGTAACTAGCAAAATCAGTCTGGAGTTTTGATTGGTTGTTTTTTTCCTAAAGCAGAGTTACAAATTTGCTCTTTGTGTACCTTCTTCACCTAGTACCACTCTGTGCCAGGTATTAGAAACAAAATTCCAGCACAGAAACCTAAGAATAAAAAAAAAAAAAAAAAAAAAAAACCAAAAAAAAAAAAAAAAAAAAGCCTGAATCTAAAGATTTGGTGAGGATAATGCACACAAGAAATAAAAAGACAACGGATAGAGAATAAGGTCTGTAAATGTTAAAGCAAAGCAACTTCTACGATTTGTTATAAAGCATCATAATACTGTATGCTGTTTCTGACCAGGAAGGGGTGAAAATTCACCTCATGTAATACATGAATTTAAATCTCAAGCTGGTCTGTAAAGAGTCACATAGTCTTTTAGGTGATTAGCTCAGACAATAAAATAATACTGGTATCTTGAGCCTCCTGACTACCAAACTGGCAGCCAATATAGTTCAGTGTACTGTAAATTTTACTTTAATTTGTTCTCAGGGTGAAAAATACTGGATATTTTATATTTCTTGGATTTATTTATTTTTTAATCCCTGTAACATTATTACAAGTGTAGGATAAATATCCAAACACCCAGTTGTTTGGAAACACAATTAAATTTATCCATGAGAGCTAACCTGGTAACTCACTACACTGGGTATTCTGGAAAATGTCAGAACCTCAAGAACATCTTGCAGTAACACACTTACCTGTGAGAAGCCACCACCAGCTAGTTAGTGACAGGCTCAGCTTTAAGAGTATAGTGTGTGCATTCACAATTGTATTCCACACAGTGTGCACAGAACAGCGTGACTATTGTATGTGCACATAGTTTACTTGGTGGGCTCTCTCTTTCAGTCTCTATGTCATGCAGGCAGGGTCTTTTAGCCTACCACTGAATTAAGTACTAAAAAACTAAGAATTCGATCTAACCTTTAGCTTCTATTGTGGTCCCTTTTGGCTAAGTGCAAAATGCAACCTGCCAACCACAAAGACAAAGAAAGGAAAAGGAGCTAGAGAGGAGGAAGGAAAGAAATCAGTAGCTGCAGTACAGACGCAGCGAGACTGATGCGAGAAGCAGGGGGTCAGTTGGATGGAAAACATGTAGACAACCAAGATGCACAAGGAAGTAACTTCCAGAGCTGAAAACACAGAAAGCTGCTAGGTGACAGCATCTTAAAGTGCCTGTGGCAAGCCCTTCCCTATCTGCTGCTGTACGAGGCCATGGCTAACTCCAAGCAGAAAGTTTTATTCCTCCACATTAATTCTGTGACTCTTTAAAAGAAATAGCCTCATGTTTCTAAGGAAGAAAAAAAAAACCAAAAAAACAAAAAGGACTCTTCCTGGCCCTGAGCAAATGTGGTCCAGGAAGCCTAACCCCGAACTTGATGTTAAGAAGTGGGTGGAAGTTCAAAAAACGTTGCACTATTTTGTAGCAATGGCAGCTGGTGGAAAACAAGACAGAAAGATGAAGGTAAGCCAAACAAAAGGGTCACTGGTACAACCCAAGTACTGTATTAAAACTGCAGCTGGCAAATAAGAGAAGAAAGTAATTGGGAAACGGCATTAGAAGCACAGGAAAGAAACAACAAAAATAGTCAGTCATGTCTAATCACCTGCTTTAGGGAAGTTTAAAGATACGGATAAACAATTAACACTTCACCCTCAAAGTCCATGAACCAATGTTGAATGTTCATCTCAGAAGCACCAACATCAGCAGGTAGTTAACGCTGTGATGGTCCGGCAAGGTCTCTATGGGAAAGCCCATGCAGATGCACAGAAATCCTTACTGCTCCTTCCTCCACCACTGTCTCCATCTCATGCCATTTTCTTTCAGAGGCCGCTCTCAAGATCTTCATTTTGGCTTCCCACTGCCTCCCTCTCATCTCTTCAACAGATAATATCTATCTCCCTTATCCTGCTCTGTTTCTCATGACACATGTGATCTTTAATTCTGGAAGGCAAACACAAGCTAGGGGCAAAATACATGAGCAGCAGACCAAGGCTGAACTAGGACAAAGACATAAGTCAGCATCCAAGAGAGGTGCATCTCTGGGACAAGAGATGGGATGGCGTGTCCTGGTCCATCCTGCCAGTTTGCAGTGTTAAATTGGAAAAAAAAAATAAAACAGAAAAAAACAGAAAAACTATTTTGAAAAAGTCTTAATAAGACTGGTATCTTTTACCTGAAAAGAGGATTGTACAAAAGTAATCACATTTTTTAATTACTCTTTAATTCAAGTACCAAAGGGCAGTAGTGTTTAGCACATTTTTCATTTTGTTTCTCCCCCTTTCCCACCCCCCACCCCCAATTCACACTTTCACATGAAATTCCTTGTATGCTTGTTAGATAACTGCTCAAGTAATGTTGCAGAGTTCAGTTATTCAGTACAGGTCACGTCATCTGTGGCTGACCAATTCCAATCTCATAGGTTTCACTTTTAATGTTTAAATTACAACAGATCACAGGCTTCCAAAAAATAATTCTCTTTTTTATTTATACCTTCCTCAAAGAAAAGTCTGCTTTTGGGACAATTTGGTAATGTTCAGACCAAATTCTAACAGCAACAGCTCTTAAACTATGGCCTATAAACCTCAACAGAGAGCCACATATTTTTGTCATTGCACTGCCCAGAGGAAAGAGTCTGAAATAAACTGTTAAAAAAAACAAAAAGCTATGGGATAAAAATAGCAAGGAAGCCTAGCAGTGTACTGGAATGAATTAAGAGAAGAGTAGGTAGGAGGTCAAGGCAAATGATTAATCTCCTTTACTTGGCACTCGCTACACTATACACTACTGCGCCCCGTTTTGGTCCCCGGTGATCAACTGGCAGGGAGGACCATGAGTATGGCTGGAGAGATTCTGGCTTGACCTGAAAAGACAGCATTTTCTCCATTAAGACAGTCAAGCATTGGAATAGGGACTCAGAGGGGTTGTTGGACCTCTGTCCTCAGGGGTTTGCAAGGCTGACCGGCCAAATCCCTAAGCAAGCTAGTCCTGCTCCAAGCAGGAAGCTGCATTAGCTGCCTTCCCAAGGCTCATCTGAACAATCCTACCGTTCTTTGGGAGGTGAAAAAAAAAACAACAAACCACACACCAGAAAAAAAAAAGTAACTTTGAGATATCATAGAGATTTTTTCCACAGATTATAAAATCAAAAGATATTTCAGTGATAAATAATCTGGCTTCTTAACTAATATAAACCACAAACTTTTCTTTAATGAATTAGCCACTTTTTTAAGAAAATCAAATTTGTCCTTAGGTATTTCCAACAAAGTCACCACAATCACCGACAAGTTATTTTAATGCTACTTACCTTACAGTTTGTACTCATACTTCAGACAAGAATCTGTCCGGTCACTGAAACTGGTTACATCTTTACCTCCACCGTAACACTACAGAGTCCAAGAAGTCACCCACGTGGCACTTGTTAAGCAAAACTGAGCTCCTTCCATTTTTCCACAATGTTCCCTAAGATTTTAATCATACTCATGGCTCTTGAACGAAACTACCTCTATTTTTCAGAACTCATCTTCAAGGACTTGAAATGAAAGTACAGGAAATGAACAAACAGATTAAAGATTTCCTATTCTTTGCCTAATCAATAGTATTTTAAAGTCAAAGAAATCATTAAGTGCCACTCTCAGTCATTGAATGTATCTCCCTAGGAGCAAGGCGTTTATGTTTTCATGCAAGTACTGTAAATTCTGGAAAATTTACTTGATTGAGCAAAAGTTCAACTCCCCTTATACGAGTCAAAAATCCTATTCATACCAATAGAAGCAATGACAACTGCCCAAATCTGCATACCAACACACTGTTAATGGAACAGTTTACTAAAGATTATTTTCTTGCTTATCTTGACATGTTATAAAATTGAAAGAGTAGCTTTATTTTCACGAATAGCATGAGTTTTTGCTTCATATTACATCAAATCATACAAATACAACCAAGATGGTTTTTTGTATGAAACTCACTGCCAGTTCTCTCTCCTTATTTAAGGTTTTCCTTCAATATATTCAAGGGTTTTCCTTGTTGCTAAGCTGAAAAAAAAAAAAAAAAGCAAGAACAACAAAATAAAACCTTGCTTGAAGGGGGGGATGAAGCCTTAGAACATGCATATGCTCATGGCAATTTTACTATAAGTTATTGCATATAAGTCATTGCAACCATAGTAGCACTCAAAGAATATTTTCAACAGAAAGCAAACACCCTCTCTTTCTCTAAACACACAGGAGAAAGCGTCATTTTTAAGTTATTTCATTTTAAAGCTAGTCATTTTTAAGCTCTCTCTCCATATTCATTGCTCCTTTTGAATATTTCTTGCTTTCGTATGTTTTGACTTGCCCTGTCCATCTTACACGTCTAATACACAGCACTCCAGCACCTGCAGTTTTTCAATCAACAACTTTTTTTTGCAATACAAAGCTTAATGTGTTGTTTTTTCTATTGCCTTGTCAGTTAAACCACAAACCTTTCTGAGTATACATTCTGAAATCTAAACACCCACTGCAATCAATTAAGCACGTTATAATTGCATTTTTTACCAGTCTTGTGGGGTTTATGAACACTTTTTTTTCCCTTGCTTGAAACTAAAGGGGAAATAAGTGACCAAGTCAGAAATAACAGGAAGGAAGGAACTACAGCGAGATGAATACCACTGTGTACAGAATTCACATAAATGGACTAAACAGGCACCTCTTTCAGTGAGAACAGCTCCAGGTATGACCTGTAACAGCAAGACAGTAAATTCACATCACAGGGCGAGGTACACACTGAGGAAAGTACATCCCAACCCTGTACCCTGCTACAGCTTGTCACCCAGCGTACAGCAGCAGTTAGTAGCAGAGCTGGCCAGAACGAGCCTGAAGATGGATAAAGCAGCATGTTAAAAATCTTCATGCATTCAATTAAGAGAACACGTTCTCTCATTAAACAGCCTCACTGACGGGTTATGTTTCTCCACTTATACAGTAAATTTAAACAGTCTGGGGAGGCAAAAACTCACGAAATAAAAATATCCAACTCACTGTTACTACAAGTGTAGTTTTAGCTCTGCTGTAAAGCTTTCTAGCTTCATTCTCAGTCCAAAATACCATCTTCTTACCGTCTACTTTTTCAAAAATTCTTAGGGTTGTCAAACCAACAAGCCTGACCCGAGAATAAATAGGTACTAGAATGAAACAAGTCAAACTTGGCCTTTTCTAGTGACCTATACAAGACCTGAACTACACACGGCCTTAACACAGTGGATATATGAAAAAGTATGTTTCCTACAGATCCAAGTTTGATTTTATACAAACAGGACTGTTGAGTCTGCTGCATATTCTGACAGTTACTACCTTATTTTAAGTGATAATCCTTTTATTTTTTTGGATTCTCTACAGGCCTGAGAAATCACAAATAAAAATACTTTCAAATGGAATCAGTGGATTCAAAAAAAAAAAAAAAAAATCAAAAAAATATGGGGTGGAATGTAAAAAATAAAGGCAAACTTATTTTACTGTAACAAGTCAGTACCACATTAGAGAACACCTCTTTTTATTTAAAAAAAAAAAAAAAAGAAGAAGAAAGAAAGAGTTAACTCTGGTTTTAATTTCTGAACATAAACTAAGAAGCTAACATAATAGTTTGTAATGGCTCCCCAGACAGGATTTGTGGTCTGCAAAAACAGGAAGAATTCCTCCCCCCAGCTTCCCTCCCCCATACACACTGTAAAATACACCACTTTATAACCTGAAGAATTAAATCAAACACACAAATCACAGGTTTTCCCTAAAAAAGAAAAAAAAAAAAAGGTCAAAATGAAGAGGGTGGGTTTTTTTCTGCTCTGCAGCAGCTTGACACCACAAGCTAATCAACTATAGATCTGGAGTTGCGATTGCATCCCTGTAATAACACAAGTACTATAGATTATGTTTAGGGTATCGTTAATCTCTCACACCCACCAATTTCCTACTGACAGCTGGAGGCCAGCAGCAAAATCCTGGTGCAAAAGTTCACTTAAAATCAGCAGGAACAGATAAGCTTTCCAAATAATGCCGAAAATTATGAAAACAGACCTAAGCAATAAGTTTTCAAAAAAGAAAATTATTACTTTTTCAGCTTAGTAAATACCAGTAGCAAGTCTTTCACACAAAGATAATGTTTAGGCACGTAACTTCATGCCAAAAATACACAGTTCAAGGACCCCTAACCCACTGTTGTTTTTTTTACAGGAATTCTCTATTTCTAAATTTTAGGTTTTTTGAAGTAGGAAATGGACACAGGTTGGGGAAACTGAAGTTACTTTGAGCAAGTTACATGTTAAGTAAAATGATTTCTTGCAAATACTCAGAATTTGTTGTTCTTAAAAGGATAGAAAGTAAACTCAACATGTTCTATGATTTGAACACATGCCAAAGAAAGGGTATGAGAAAACTGGAAAGGGAGAGAAGCCAAAAAGAAAATATATCTACAGTAATACATTCCAGTTAAATTAGTACCAATAATTCTTACAGAGTTTTCAGCTAGTGCAACACAAGATAACATCTATAGAGCATAAAACAGTTAAAAAATTAAACTATAGTATAGAGATTTTCTTTCAACATTCCCTTCTTCCTCCTCCTCTCCCAGTTTCTCTATGGTATCTACAGAGCCAACAGTCAAAACAAAGGCTGACCCACAGAGGAGAAAAACTCTCTTAATTAAGTGTGATTTAACCTCATGAGATTCTATAAAGAGATAAAAAACAGATTCCAAAAAGATTATTAGTTTCATAAAAGGACTGACTAGTAGATAATAGAAGAATAACAAATTAATCAAACCTCAGGAAAAGAAATGAAGGATTTCCAGCAATTTTTTAAATTATTAACGTTCTTGCTATAGAAGGCCTATCTAGCGTTAAGTAAGGCCTCAAATAACAATTTTTTTGGACTGCTGATAGTAACATAGGATTGCTTTTAATCAGCTCAGTCCATCAAAAAGAAAACACATAGTTCTTTTCTGGGCACCTTCTCAGTCGGGATACAACATGTGCTGCTTGGCCGCTCTGTCTGGAAGGTATGTGCGCAGGGCACAAAAGCAAACATTCTCTTTTCGAGCAAAACTGCCTTGGGGATGGTTAGCAGCAACAGATCATTGCTTCTACGTATTTTGCTGGCAATCACTAGTGTTTCATAGCAAAAAGGACATAATGGACTCAACTGTTAAAAAGGAGGAAGAAGCGCAAGACAGGGCATGGAAATTTCAGAGGTGTAGAAATGTGCAATATATACTAGCCTTGGATATATACTCAGTATATTTGGGGAGCGAGAAGGAGGGAAAAGGGGAGACAAAGTTCTCGTAAGGCTACGACTCTAGCAGATGCCTTCGGGTTGTCCCAGCATCAGTGGAAATTCATCCAGTTATTTGACCTGTTCTCCTTCACCCCTTTTCAGGTTCCAAACCCAGCCCACAACAGCTTGGTGTGAAGCAGCTCCAGAGGCTTCCCAAGAAGCCCCACGAAATAGCTGCCTTTCCCTCCCCAAGCCATATTCTGTGCCCAGTTTGAGATGGTCCATTCCACAATACAAAGTTTTTGATAAGCTACTTAAATCATCATGGTTTTAATCTATTTTGAAAGACTAAAACAGCCTAATAATCTTTTTCTAGTCTGTCAAACTAGTAGCTATTGTTTTGTTTGCATGTTTAGAGCTAATTTTCTCTTCACACTCATAATGTTTTAATGATTACATTTGTGATCAGATTATATTGTTTATGAAATAACTGAAGTAATATGTAAAAAAAAAAGCAGCTAACAATCCAATTCAAACAGAAGACTACCACATTTTTTCACATGGTGCAACTAACTTCTAAATGCCCTTAGAATCAGAAACAGCAGACCAGCTATCCCAAGAGAAGTAAGGACATGGAGTTAGACTTGCCAACATGCAGTGCCATTTGCTTATTTTTCCCCTTTAGAACCCCAATGACAGCATAAAGTCATACTTCAAACAGGCTTCAAATCCAGCTAGGAACTATGAACGAGTCACACAGAAGACGGATTAACACTGTTATGAGCGTGCCTACATCCGTAAGGGCCTGGAACCAAGGGGTCCCAAGGAACAGCAATGTCAGAAGCCAGTGTAAACTGGCTCTAGAAAGGCAGGCAAGTCATACTAAAAGTTTGACTGAAAGTCTTTTCAACACATCCTCACTGACTGAGAAGTCGATTTCTGGCAAGACACCAGTATTCCATCATGAACTGTGCCAGATACTACAGACAAATATTGATGTCATGTTTCAACTGCCAAAGACAGAAAGAAGCTATTACCAAGTCCAGTTTGAATATATTATTTTCTAACTTCAAACTCGAGGATCCAAAATGCCAGTGATTGATATTAGAACATTTTTGCTAGTTCCTCAATTCACCGCTCATAAGGAATGAATAAAGGACACTGAAGAAGAGTTTAAAAGGAAAACTTTATCACCGATGAAGCAAGATCGAGCACACAGAAATTCCTGCAAGTAGACAAAATCATGTTGCACTACCAGACAAGTCCATATTATTCCAGTTTTTCACTAAAGCTGGAGCAGTCTAGACTGCGATGATAGGTACTGGTCCAAATTCATGAGACCTATTTTATGCTTGCCTTCCATGCAACGGACTGCGGTGTTCCTACTTGTCAGACAGACCATCTTTAGAATAAGGTTTTAACAGCACGTGCTTACTTTATCAGAAAGTTTCATCTGATTACAAGAAACACAATCCATACAACTTACTAAAAGCAAAAAAAGACGTGCCATCTTCTGTGCTGGGATGTGGAGGGGAGGGCAGGAAGGGGAAGCAAGATGTTTAACCACAGTACACTGCTGTAATCTTCACCACAAAATAAAAAACCTTGCATGGTTAAATACAGCAAATCATTACCCTTTTAGGTTTCTACGTTCACACTTTTCCTGCTTCAGGAGCTAGCAACAACATTAATTCCTCGAGAGCAGTGATGCTACAGGAAGCAGTCATTTCATTTACAGAGTGTTATAGGTGTGGATCATATGGAAATAAAGATTTAAGCTCCTCTCATCTGTACTATCTAAAAACAATATCCTACAAGACCTGAGGAACACCTCGCAGCAAAGTTCCCTCAAAGACTTCCAGACATAGTACGAGAGGCATGGTAGGCAAGGATATTATCTCACCAGGTGAATGTCAAGCTTTTCCTTGCCACATCAGCCAGCACTACAGCCAGCTCACCTAGGCAGCATCTGAAGTTTATTCTACACTAGCAGAAGATTTATTATTCCCCCTCTGGGAGCTACATGTTACACACAAGCATCCAGACACAGAAGATGTATTAAGTGTTTGCTTACGCCAAGGAAGCCCAAATGAGTGTTTCCTGGATGCTAGTGCAGAGCAGACAGAATGGAGTAATTAATCCACTGTTTGTGCCATTTCAAGACAAGTAAGACTTGCATAATAATCCAATGTTCAGCAGCAGTCTGAATTTTAACATTTTATCTGCAGGCATTTCACCAGGACTCTAAGTTTTCTAGGGTTTTTTGTGGGGTTTTGGGGAATTAGTGACAGGAAATAGAATACAAATTTATACTAATACTCAGACAATTAAATTACTTTTACTTAGTTTTCAGCCGACAAAGTGAACATTTAAAAAACAGATTTTGCAAAAGTGGTCCTTAGAATAATAATAATAAAAAAATTAAGATTTACCTATAATCAACTCTCAGTTACTCATGGAGCAGCACAGGAAGAACTAGTTACAGAGTCACCTGGGATCCATCTAGAACCAGAGCCTGACCTTAGCACTGCCCTTTGCCCATCCAGGCTGGTCCCAAATGAACTGACAGAGGTAGTCCAGGGCTTAACAGGTGCTGCCTGGGATGTCTTTACATTGTTCTTTGTGAAGTAACCTCACAGGTGCTGGTGCTGTGCCTAAGCCAAGCCAGGGAACTGAAGACTATTGAGCATAAATACAACCAAATAATCCTGCATGATCCAGCTCAGCCCTGACTGTAACAACACTAAGAGAAAATAAACAAAGCCTCTACAGACTCACCCAGATGTCTGCAGCACATTTTCCAGCATCTCGATAATCACAGGGATATATTTCACATGGGATCTTCTAGTATTGTTACTCTGTCTGCCAGTGTTATCCCTAAAGATGGGATAACCTGGTTCTCCGACTCAGGGAACCAGGCAGCCCAAGGTCTACCACTATTATTAAATATTAAAAAAAAAATTAAAAATAATTTGAATGCCTCAGTTTTTTCTTCACCCCATCAGCCATCAAGTGATCATCTTCAACAGTATCAGTCCAATGTTTTCTTTAGACCTCCTTTTGCTATCAATGTATTTTTAAAAGCCCTTCCAGTTGCCAGATACAACATTGGCCAGTTTCAGTTCTAATTGAGCTTTTGCCTTTACATGTCCTCTCCCTGCAC
Organism: Baryphthengus martii; assembly: GCA_013396935.1. Taxonomy (NCBI): domain Eukaryota; kingdom Metazoa; phylum Chordata; class Aves; order Coraciiformes; family Momotidae; genus Baryphthengus; species Baryphthengus martii. Next base: position 270,068 of record VWZK01020185.1, read on the forward strand.
ATGCAGACTACAGCTCTGTAACCATCCTGCAAAGCCCAACTTCCCTTCCAGAGAAGATACAAATTCTTTTTCCCCTTGAGGTCCACAATGAGTTCCCTGTTCAGCCAAGCCGGTCTTCTGCCCTTCTTGCTTATAACACATTGAAAGTACTTGCTCCTGTTCTTCAAAAAGGTCATTCTTAAAAACTGACTTAATTAATACTTTTCTGGAATTAACATGTAATGCTATAATAATAAGTGAAAAACAGAAATCTCTTTGAAAATATTAAAAAAATATGTATGATTATCAGTGATATACTCTACAGATATAATCAGTCTTTCTAGTGTAGAATACCAGACTATCATGGGGTTTTTTCCAAACACCAGACTGAGTGTATCAGGACAAACATACCATAAACTAGGTGATTTCATTTCTCAAAAGGACACATTACTGTACATCATTGATTAGAAATATTTTAGTCCTATGCTGGGCAAAAGCTCCTAGCTCTTACAGTTCCCATTAAGATCCAAAGTCAGCCAGATGTTACTTTCCAATGAAAAACACTCCTGAGAGCTACCCGTCCTGATCTACCTGCTATTCACAACATTCCCACAGTCACAGCACCTTCCAGATTGGCCCCTGCATCCCTGGTAACCTTCAGTGATCGGTGTTTTCCCTCCCTCTGGTAACTGTAAGAGCAACCTGGTCTAGTGGAAGGTGTCCATGCCCATGGCAACGGGGTTGGAAACAGATGATCTTTAGGATCCCTTCCAATCCAAACTATTCTATGACCCAACTCTGTAACTGCAGCAGCAGCAGCCCACAAAGCACACGTTAAAATGTTTACATGCTGTTACTATAAAAAACACAGATCTCTCAGACATTGGCTCTCTCCAAAGCAGTTGCTGAAGTGCAGTGGTTTTTAACATATTTTGGTTTAGAAACAAGAAGCCTTCCCATTAACTTCTACAGATCGGCTCCATATTTCACAGTAATAATCACTCTGGAAGAGTAGAACTCCACAATAATTTGTCTCCTTGCTAACTCTCCTTACTGGATTACACTCCAAAACACTCAGAGTGATCCTAACTTTAGGGTTGTTTGTTTTCACTACAACACAGAAAAATATGCAGAAAAATCCTCCCTCAATGTAGCTTGCTTTCTCAATTTCCTACCTATACCACGTTCAACTAAAGCATCAAAAAACACTGTGTTAAAAGATTTTGTTTACTTGTTTTGATCACCTTCTCCCCATACTGGTGGTTTATATGTTTCCCTAAAATACAACATCAAACTGAATAACCGTGAAACATTTTGAAAAAGGAAATTGTCACCACAAGTCTACCTACACTATACTGCTATATAGAAATATGTACCAACGACTCTGTATTTGAATGGACAGACTTACAAAAACACAGTATTTATTTACAACGTATACTTTTTAACTTTACTATACTGCCATATTCTTCCTTTAGAACATATTTAGACTAATGGCACCTATGGCAAGCAAATAACCCTTAACAGCCACCGAATATTTCAGCAGAACAAATATATAGTCTAAAAATTCCACGTTGTTCCTACACAAATGTTTCTGCCACTTTTTTAAGCAATACATAGCAATATTTGTTTCCACAAACACTAAATACCTGTATATTTAGATGTTCTCTATATCGTGTGCACTGTTGCACTGTATCACTTTTTAAATGCACATGCTTCAAATATTTTTTTCTGAGAGTCTAGTATACCAATTTTTTTTTTATGAAAAACACGCAAAGTTTTCAACTAAAAAACATGTTTCCAATAGTTGCCCAGAGCAAGATTTTACAACCAAATTATAAAAGCCCTAAATCTCAAGTTTTATAAGACCATCAGTGACACAGTCTTAACTGTAGTGAGGAGACAGGCGCCACAATAATGTTAACAGCCAGTATGTAAACATTAATGCAGCCTAAGGGGGGAGCAGGGGGCAATCCCAGAAGGGTCCCTTCAGAACTGCCACAGAACTTTTAGGAGGCTGTAGTTACATGTTCTTTGGCTTCACTGCTTACAAAGGGCAGGGGGAATTTAGCATGGCAGCAAGACTATTTATTTCATTTTCTTAAAGCTTTAGTTATAGTTGTTGAAACTCACAAACATATTATTTTTGAACGAGTCTAACAAACCGAAGTTTGCCATTTAGCTATTAGCAAAATACAACTTAAAAGGTTCTCAAACATCAGCTCATTTATAAAACACTTAGGAGAATATGATTCTTTCCCTTGAGAGTAAATGCAAAGGTCTTTAATACAGGTTCTTCAGTGAGCTGTGAAATTTCTTTGTCTTAGAGATCAGTAAGGTACAACTGATCTAAATCAGAACTCCAATAATAGGCTGGCTTTAGCAAGCCTTAAATCACATTTCAACAGCTTCATTCACACAATTTTAACAAGTATATTCAGTTACTTCCTTGCCTTCTAACAGTCTCAGTGCTTCTAGAACAAGACAGTATCATGTCTTTCAGTCTAAGCCACATACCTCCTCTCTGCTAGAAGCCCAATTCTTGTTGATAGCATTTAATAGATGTTGGGGGTGGGGGGGGTAAGGG
>VWZK01020185.1:280531-296072 GCA_013396935.1 Baryphthengus martii
TATATATAAAACAAAACAAGCGGTAACTAACCAGTTATATATATATATATATAAACAAACTACTTGGCAATCATTTACTAGTGCCTGGAAGACAAAGGATCTCAATTCTTGAAGAGTCCTAGCAAGTAATCTTGTCAATCTGGTCACTTGTGAATTCATGCATAATGCACCAATCAGATCATCATCAGATATGAATTTATCCTTCAAAGGGCACAAGTAAACTCGGAAAGTATGACTTTCCTGAAAATCATGTTACTCATTGTTATCTGAAGTGTCATTTAATAGCTCCTAATTAATGCAGCTCTGAATTTTATTTTGCAGCTTTTCTGATCAGAATACTCCTCAAACCTGGACCTTCATATACTTCAACAGGCACAATCCATAAGGCTGCCTGAACACTTTCTTCTCTTGCCTCTAGCAGTGATTTGAATTCACCAGCTCCAATTTGCACCCTAGCCAACAGGCTGACATTTTTTACTTGAAAGTCCTGAAATCGCAGGTGGTGGGCAGTCTGCAGACACCCTGCCAGCAGAGTGATTTGTAATAGAAAAAACACATACATCTCCCAAGATGTTGGTTGGTTACTCTGCTGCACACCTGTAAGAACAGCAGGCTAAGCATTTACACATACCCCTTGTCACATTAAAATCGCTAGAATCGTCCTTTGCATGGTTTTGGTCTGGATCGACCCAAAGGAGACTTGGAGGGCACATGGCCTAGGTATCATATCCATTACCCAGTCTGATCCTGGCCATGCTGTTCTGGAAGTCTACGCAGCTCTAAAGCTGTCCTATGTTTCACATCAGTGAAAGCAATGTCATAGAAACTGGCTTCAGAGCAAGACACTAACCTTTTACCTGCTTCATTTTACTAACACAGGCATAGTCATATTCATAGATCTGTTAGATGGCTAATAACCTCTGTTAGAGGAACAGCTGAAAACAGTAAAACTTACAACCACACCAGCTTAATTTAGAGTGTAACATCTAACTACAGCACTGAAATAAAGCACTGCAGATGCCAGTCTATGGCTAGGATAAGGAAGACCACTGTATAGCTCAGAGAAGTAGACATAAATCAGTATTAATACAACTCAGATTGCTAGGGAAAAAAAAACAACAACAACATACTCCTCAGAGCCTGTTACTTAAAGATTCAGCAACTGAGAACTTTCAACTTTGCAGATGATTTACTTAAAAAGCATTCCATGGCTCCTCAGCTCTTCCTTTTCTTAGCCTTCTCCCTCAGCTTCGAAGCAAAGTTTAGAGGCCTCTAAAGAGATCTGAAATAGGGTATAATGGGTTTGATTAACTTTTAGAGGGGCTGTTAAGTGCACTGGCAGGTAACTTTGAAAAATTCATAGCTGCTGTAGGTTTTACACGTCCATGTATAACATCTCTTCCAATAAATGCATTTAGATCTAGGACATTGTCACATTCGTAAACAGGAAAGTTTAACTTTTAATTATCCTGATAAGTACTTGAAATAGACACTGGAAACAGCTCAGAATAGAGAAATGGCATTTACGCTCATTTTTCAAAGCCAGTCTGTATCTTATAGAACACCAGAAGCTGTGCTGAGATTTCCCTCATGTATGACCATAAACACAGAAAGTACAAATTTGGATGACTGGGTTGTTTAGGATAATTAAAAGTCATCACATCAAGGAAGTAGTAACCAACATCAAGTTACATCAGTTCTTTCTGGGATAGTCAGGCCTTCTCAGTTCCCATCTAGAATGTATCTGTATTTCCTGCAACAGTGTATTTTGAATCAGTAAAACAGAGAAAAGGAAGCAAAGCGAATATATTGACTTGTTTACTGATTTAAAAGATTACAAAATGAGAAGGAAAAATAAAAACAAAAACCAAAGGTTCAAGTGGTAAGATCAGAAAACAAGGTGACGGCACAACTGTTACTTTTCTTACTCCTACCATTACAAACAAGTCTATTATAAAAAATAAAGACAAATTATTAGATATATTGAAAAGTTGCATAAAAATAACTTTCTTATTACATTTCATTTCAGTAGGATATACCAACCTTAGAATGCAAAAGCAAGCAATATACAAGGTCCCATTTGCTGTCAGAAAGGAAGTTGATTGCAAGATCTCAGGTAGCAGTTTGTACAAATAATAGTCAAGTTTTCGTTTCCTGAGAATAGCTGCAACCTGAGGAAGGAGGAAAGAGAGAAAAAAAAAGGAGGGGACAAACTTTAATTCAGTTAGGCTCTTTTTTTACGCATTGTAAAGAAAAATAAAAAAGGAATGAGAGACATGTCCATTTAAGTAGTAAATCAAAGCCTCTCAAATTTGCTGGTTTTATGAACAATACCACAAAGATTTCCTTTGAACTTCTTCCAGCTGTTACAATATTTATACCAGGAAACATATCAAGCAATCCTAAATGGGAAGCATAGGAGGAATTTCATTACCGTGTTACCGTTGGCCATAATAATCAGAAATGTTGCCTGGCAGATACCAGAACTTTTAAGATGTAATAAATTTACACTGAGTTTTGTCTTCCAGACAATTGGACTATCACATAACTGAGGTCAGAATATCACTAAAGTAATCCAAATACAGGCCATACACAGTGTCTGTGGAGTGATTACATATTTCTAGAACTTTGTACTCCAATTAACCAACTGCAAGTCCTCCAAAAAGTGCTCACCATCTGGAGGAAGAACACCACATTCCTGACAAATTTCACAGAAATGGTATGTTATCTCTCAAAAACTGCCTATAGCAGAAAACAGGCTGGACCTCAAAAATAAATGTTCTTTTTGATTAGTTTAACATATGCCCCATGTTTTAAAAAGAACAGTTACTTAATGACTCAAACACTGAAGGTCTTTAAGCTCTTTTTTGTCTGCAGAAATTACACAACTATCTAATGGGAAGCTGTAGACAACCAGGCTCTTCTCAGAGGTGCACAGGAGTAAGACAAGTGGCAGTAGACAAGTTCAAGTATGAGAAACTCAGATTACATCTAAGGAAGAAAAAATTTCACTTACAGGTAGCTGAATATTGGAGCAGGTTGCCCAAAGCAATGGAGATCCTCAAAACTCAACTGTAAAAGGTCCCAGGCAACCTCATCCGACTGACCAGAGGCTGGGACTACACAGCTTCCACAGGTCCCTCCAACCAGCATGCTCTTATGACTCCATGAAACTAGACTTTGGGTGCTCCATGACATAGATTTAACCATGGGGTTGTTCTTTTCTTCTTTTTAATAACAGTATCATCTTTATCTGCACTGATTTCCCAGGGAGTGTCAAAATTAACAGGAGTTTTTGGTCAATGCTTAAAATCAGAGAACTTCTAAAGTAAGCTTCCTACTGCTGGTGTTGATGAGAACAACAAAAGACGTCCTGTCAAATTGGTATTGGCAACACCTCTCAAAGGCTCAGTTCCTCAATTTAAAAACATGGGAGATAGATGAAGCTGTTCTTCTGAAACCCTGTCCACTCATACTCAACAGTAAGTAGATGTTCTAGATTCAAAGATGGGCCGAGGATTCTGCTAAAACTCACTACAGTGAAGTTCTGCCAAAATTTGTTTCCACAATGAAGTCTGAACTAAGGATTATGAAAAAATACATGCATGAACAGACTACTGAAAACAAATTTTCACATTATTTAATCAAGTGTCAAGAGTGCTTAAACCATAATGGATTAGGCAATAATGCAATCCAGATAATCTTTCTGTTGAAGGAAAGTCTTAACGCAGTCTAAACGCTGGATCACTGGTTACTACCTCCTTAGCTATTTCTAGCCTATTGTACTAAGGTCATGAACAGTTGGAACAAAATAACAATTTTTTTGTTTGTTTTAAGACGACAGGCCTTACATCTGAAGTGCAAAGCCTTGCTTCTTCAGAGCAAAGTGTCAGAAGTAAAACAGGAAGAAATCGGTATCTCATAAATGAACGTGAAATAAAAGTAAAAAAAAAATTATTTCTGTAGCTTCTCCAACAAGTTTTGGACTAATGCATTTCTGGTTTTCCTTCTCTTTACTATTCTATTCCCAAGCAAAAAATAGAAAAGAACCAGGAACAACAATACACAAACCGGTCCAAAGAAACACTGCTCACTATAACTGAGAGTTGTATGTTTGAGGGCAATGAAGCTTGATGTATGCCCACCAAAACCAAAACAACCACCAAATAATGCTTATTTTCAAAATGCTTTATAGACATCAACTAAGTTAAATATTGTTTACAGCTGAGCACAAGCAAGAGCAGGTTAAGGGGCAGGCTCCCCTCCTCTTCCACCAATGGTGTGATAACATGTTAAAAACACCAGACTTCTAGACATCACCTTACTCTCCCTTTCAGCTCCACACACTTCAGAAAAGTACTAGTGAACTTGAAGCTGACAAGACAGAAATCTGTCACAGTTCACAGTTCCCACTGGGACTCGCTTAGGCAAACTGAGAGGACTCTGTGAGGAAGGTCAAATTCTTACAATAAACGTATTGCTCGAGGATTAGCAGCAGACAGCAGTAGCTGTTAGCAAGATGGAAGGAGAAGGCATCAGGACATCCAGTAGATATCTCCTTGGCAGACTATTAATCTCCATAAAGATGCTAACATGTAGTAGAAGGTTTGTAAATTACCTGAGACTCCCTGTAGAGTCAAACAGACAGAAATTAACACCTCATTGACATTATGGTCTCAGCATTTGAGATAGAAAGGGAGCATACAAATCCTAGGACACCTTATATAGGCATCTCAGAGGTGGTTTGTATCAGGACCTTAGTGTTCATAGCTATAAAAGTTAGTTTGGGGTGTTTACTGTAAGAATGAAGGATTGCAATTCTGACTCAGCTCACTGATTCAAACAGCTGTTTTTCTCTGCCTGAGAAGGAGAATACTGTGCGAAAAAAAAACCCCGTCTGGAACCAGAAGACTGCAAAATACTAGCAGATTATGACCTAGATTTCCCTTACAACTTCTCCTGGCAGAGCACAGCCATGCAGCCTTACCTACCTCAGTGTGAAGAATGTTCCAGCACCTCCTTTGACTAACAGTGGCTTAGGCACAACCAGATCTGCGGCAACTTCATACCCTGGCTTTCCATAAAACACTGAACCACTCTTAAAATCTCTTATTTTCAAGGCACTCAACAACCTGGCCTTAGGATATTTAGAAGGACTCCATAACTCTCTGGGATAAAGACTGTCATTAACAACTCCACCCTTCAAAAGAACTTATATTTAACCAAGGTAAATCTTCCTTGTTTCCTTTTAAAACAGAAAAGGATGTATCTGCAAGACTGGGGAATAAAGTTTCACAGGTACTAAGAGCTATCACTGAATGCACCATTTTCCATTCCAGATAGAAGGCACATGATTTTCACTTCTCATGTACATATATACTGTATATTATCCATAAAAAAAAAAAAAGGGCAAAATTGTAAAATATAAATGTCACTCTATACACACATATCTCTAGGGAAAAGATTACAAGGGGAATAAAAGACCTAATGTAACCAATATCCACCATATATTCCATATATCATAAAAACTCCATCATGTCAACCAACCTGCTTGTCACTGACATTTAAAGTAACATAAAGATAAAGGCACTTCCTCAAGCACATTTGCTCTATGCAGGCAAAAAATACAGAAGTTTGAAATATTTACCTAACATTAAAAACTTATTTCTTCATTAAGAAGAATTCCAGCCGTACCAAGAATTAAGGATTTAACTCTGGGTCCTTTTGACTCTGGGATCCCATAAGAAGTACTCTATAGAGCTCAAACAAACACTCAACACCTGAGAGCAAAAGGGAATTTTTTTTAAAAAAAAATCATGCACTAATACAGAGCTGATGGCCTAAGAAAGCCCAGAGTTTTTAGAACTTTCTGATTTCCTTTGATTCTCATCTGCAAATTCTAGCTCTTTATCTCCCTTTAGTCCAGAAATAAATGAATCATAGTTAGAGGAACTAAAAGATCAATGGGAGAAATAAGGATGACACAAAAAGAATCCTAGATATTTCATCATTAAAAACAAACAGCGGAGCTAGAAAAAACGTAACAGAGAGAACGTTTCAGGAAAACAAGTTGAAAAGAACAGATTTAATTCTAAAAAAAATTCAGGTATGTTAAAGTGTTAAGAATATTAAAGTCAGAATTTTTTCAGGCGTTCAAAACCATAATACAGGCATTAAGGGATTTTTTAATATTTTAAATGCCTATTGTTACTTTGCCTATCTATGATTTGCAAACCTGTAAGAACATTCAAACACTCTCCTACATACAGAAGTACTAGCATATATGTAATTGAAATTTTAAAGTAGTAAATCTCCTAGCAACAAATCTGAAGAATTAGTAGCACAAGTGGAGATATCTTAAGAAAATGATCGTTACTTTTATTGATGTATTTGCTTCATCTGTGCATAAGTTGTACTACACAACTAAAATTCAGAACTATTCAAACTATGTATACAGTCTGTGTATCACTGGATATTATAATTCTGAGGGTAAGCATCTGTGCAGCTGGATGAAATTTAGATACATCCCAACACTGCAGTCCTTAGATAACCAAATTTTTGCATGCTACAGTCAGACAAGACAAATACAGTACTCTTTAATAACAATTATTTCTTTAATATATTTGCAAGTGAGAAACTGATTTGATGAAACATAGCCCGACTGTCCTTGTGTGACATCTGTGCCCTACACACACACACACACAGGAAGGGAAGGATTAAACACCTGCCAGTCTGACTTCCAGAGAAAATATTTCTAGCCTCAAGTAGATTAGTTTGGTACTGAGAATGTGGTCAGGTAAAGCCTCTTGAATAGGGTAAGTCAAGCATGGGGAAAAGATTTCATCTCCACACCTGATGACTGGGTCCAGCGCTGCCCAGGGTCCCATTACCACCTGTGGGAAAACTCTAAACAGAAAGACTCTGACTTACTTTTAAGAAAAGTAATTCCTTTCCTTACTTCTGCACACAACTGTTTAAAAACTGAAACCCAAAATTCAATTATGCTTCAACGGAGGCCTGTCAACGTTAGGCTTTTGAAGGCAACCCCACATCCTCCTTACTTACAAACAAAGAAAACAAACGGCGGGATTAACACATGACAGATACCACAGCAAAAGACGTGATCATAAACCTGTCCTCCGAAATCCTTGATTACACAAGCACCATAGTGATTCCCTAAATAGCTGATTATCTTTTATGCACCTAACCCAGATGGGAAGATTGCTCCTTCTCCAGCTCATCAGCCCAATGTAAACTGAGCACAGTAATGGTAATCTCCCCACTTCCCCTACAATTTAAAACCGGCTCTGATTTAGCTCTCACTAAAACACTTTGGACGTGACCGTCTTGAAACAGACATAGAAAATGTTCATATAGATGAAGAACTCTATTTAATTCGTTAAAGAAAAGAAAATCTATGAAATTAGCATAGGTGGAAAACTCATGAGACATAGACTACTACATCTCTTAAGACTTTTTATGTGACTAGAAATGAGGGTAGAAGGAAGAAACATGAGTTTTAGACCTTTACATACAGTACAATGCTGAGGGGAGTTGTAAGGAGACCACTCCTCAAATCAAATGCAAACACTCTTGAAGTAATACACTTGCCATACTAAGAATTAACATTGCTAATGAACTGAACTCTAAGGCCTAATATATTTTATGTCTGAAGTATTAAAAAAAAACCCTACTCAGTAAAAATAAATGAGAAAGAAAAAGTATTTTCTGTGGTTAACTGCAGAATTAACACAACAGCATTTTGACTCTCCAGTGTGAAAATGTAACTACGAAAAATCAATCCCCCAGATTCAGGATACCATCAGTTTGTGGAAGAGCATTATTTAAAGTTGTTTTTTTTAAATTCAGTCTTCATATTCAAATTTTAAGCCCTATGGAACTCAGAAATCAGAACTGATTTATTCCATCTTGAATATGGAAAGAATATACACATTTCCAACACCATCCTTAAAACACAGCTACATAGTCTAGGTGCAAAACTTTGAGCTGAGCTATCAACGTGTTCCAGGAGAAAAGGAACATGAGAATCCAAAACAAGCTTTCCCAGGATGAGAGGCACCAGTCAGGCCTGATGAATTTAACAATGTGTCATGTAACCTCTAGGAGTAATCATCACCCAACCGCAATAACCTGAGCTTCACCTCCAGTTGCCTCAGTCTTCACCTACCTCCCTGAAATACGGATTCCACAGGAGGCATCGTGCACAAAGGACGGTTCGACTTAATGAATGTGCTAATTGGCTGACCAGTGCACACAGTCTGACAGGTTCCATGGCAGGCTAACAAACCACAGACCTTGCACTGACTCTGCCATCATGTTTACATCATCTTTTCTCTCCCTCCTCCAGCAAGCCACTATTTCCTAACTCTGTACGAAGTGTATGGCTTTATGAACACTACCCCTGCACAAAATTTGAGTGAAATTAGACAACATACACAGCACTGATTGATAGAAACTGAAAAAAAAAAAAAAAGCACTATAGCATCTCTCTCATTCCTGCTCAACATTCAATTAAAATCACGCACATCACAACAAATTTTTAAAGAAAAAAAAAAAAAGGCTACAGAAATACTCAAGACACCCAGGCAAATCTCCAGGAAGGCAGAGCTCAATGACATTTATAAAACTGACTATCTGGCATGTTTAAGCACCTTTAAAATGCAGATTCAGACACAAACGATAATGTAGTATAGATGGTTTATACAATACATATACTGCAAGTCATTAAAGCCAAGGAGAATTTTAAGTCGTATGTGCATGCTAAAAGCAAACAAATACCCACTATTTAAACTAGTGAAGAAAATACCTCAGATTACTCAAGTGGCAGGCAGAGCTATGGACTGATGTCAGATTTCTTTCATAATTATATTCAATTACTTATATGTTCTTTTGTGATTGTTCACAATTTCATTTAAATTTTACAAGAACATTAGTCCTTCACTTTATAAAAATTATTTTTGAGAGCTTTGGAGTAACTTCATCTAAAAATGCCCACAGGTAACACTTGAATTTTGCAAGACACTGTTGTTCAAATCAGCAATTTCTTTCTTATGTCTTCTTTTAAACATTCAGATTTGTTGTTCTCCAGTTAGCTGGTTCCTTCCTGATTTCACAGATTACAAAAGCTGTCTTCCAGATTTTTTCATTTCGTAAGTCAGTTCCTGGCAATACTTTGAGGAAGAGTGTGTGCATCCTGCTCTCTGACTTCCTCTGTCCCTTGTGAGATGTTACGTGAGGATTGCCGTCAGGGAGTTGGGTTGTTTTGGTTTGGCTTTTTTAAAATTTTCCATATTGCCTATCCAACTAAAAAAAAAAAAAAAAGAAGAGTACTCACGTACTCTTTGAATTGAAAACTCTAAATTACCTTCAATCCTGGCATCACTCTTATTCCATAATGACTTATTTTTGCCGCTTGCTTCCTTTGTAGTTAAACAAGTAGAGGGCTATTTTTCATTCCCCTTGAAATGTCTAACTCAGCCTAATTTTCAATGATTTCCTCCTCGTCTGAAGTTCTTGCACTCTACCACACAACTGTACCAACTCAAAAGAACACACGTACACCTCCTGGATAGTCCCTTTAACAACTTTTGCTGGTTCTCAGAATTTGTAGTGTCTTTACCAAAATCTTTCTTCAGACAGTCAAGGTTGGGGCTTTCCCTGGTTTCCATCACCACCATGATGCAGGCTCCAGGTTACTCCTTGCATCTTTGAGCATTAAGTCTTCAATCCACCTGAATTCATTAACATGGTTCTTTTAAAACTTTCAGTATCTCAGCAAAAGACTATTTTTGGTTTGATTTTTTTCAATCTATGAAAAAATTTTACTGGTCTGGCCTAAAAGCCACCTTAACAGAGCGGAATAATCACAGCTCGGAACAAAGACGGCACAGACAGGTTCTTTAGTAACATTTATGGTAATTTTAGTCATCTTTCACCCAGGTTCCAGAAGAATCTAGAGGCAAGAACCCACTGACTTACCTGTCATTCTTAAAGCACAGAGATACAGGACATTACACAGATATCCCAACAAAACACACTCACACAACACTATTACAGTAACTCTAGGTATGGGATCCTAAAAGTAGGAGTTTCTCTACAGCCTACCCCAGAGATCCAAGCTGGCATACATGAGCATATTCAAGGGTAACGCTAACATTGATCTTAGTCTCCCTACCCTGCTTCCAAATACACGTTGGTTCGTAGCACAAAAACTAAAAACCATCTTTTAATATACTCAGGAATTATGGGCTATTTTAGGATACAATCTGGCCAGTACAGCCACCTTGCACACCTCAAAGACAATGACCATGTTTATGCTGACAGATAAGACAGGATCTGGTTTAGTGTTAGCTGGTTCCCTGGCTTTGCTCAGGATCAGTCCAAACAGCTCACCCTAAGAGAAACCGCACATGAAGCGAGCCTGAAGCAGCAGCACATGGCCCAGTGCACCCTGTCCTTCTTTGAGGATCACCTCTGCTCTATCCTCCAAGGATATCCTGCAAGGTATGTATAGCCAGAAAAGCGATGCAGAACTCACACTTCGCTCTGCCTCACCTCGATCTCTGGCTGGTGACTCTGTCTTTCACCCAACAGCTTTCAAAGTGATTCATTAGCACAATAATCAGGTTTGTTCTTGTTTCCTCCAGTCAATTGATAATTTGTCTGTGAAGAGACCTGCCAGCTGCCATGTGCAAGCCTACTCGGCCCACACTGTACTCGTACCAATGTCCCTTTCATGTTTATACAGGAAGAAAAAAAACACCTTGTGCAATCGCTGATAGCATCAGTGTTTTTTACAGTACTACATATAATGTTGTCCTAGGGAGGTTACAAAATAAATAATGCAGATTAAGAGAAAGAATGCAGACACTCGGGTGTCAAAAAGGGCCTAGGAAGAAGCACTGGGATCCTAAGTAGGAAAAGAAACTTTCAATACAGAAAGAGAAAAAAGCAATTGGCATCTAAGAACTTGAAGCCTATTACAAGCACAGGAGGAAGGAGATCTGGCACAAGTATGAAAAATATTACAAATGAGACCAAAATGAGTATGAAGAGTATGAAAAGAGCGTCAGACCATAATGAGTATGAAAAAGTTATGAGAAGAAATTAAGCGAAAGAAACCAATAAAATACAGCAAGGCCCGAGGATAATTTAAAAATGTACTAGAATAGCAGACTCAGCTTACACCTGTTCCACCAAGTAACTGGCAGAACCATCCCCCAGTCCAGAGGACACATCGAGCAGACCCGCTGGCACCCACGCTGCTTTAGGCCTGGAGCTCCTCTCCTCTATGCCAGCAGATCTGTCTGGAAGAGAGGCATTTGGAGTCAGAGCCAGGCGTAAACTAACAGTCCTTGTGAACCTCGAAGGGGCCAGTGCTCGAGCTGTTCTCTGGCTGTGGCGTTTAGGAGCAGAGGCACACCAGGTGAAGGAAGGGCAGCAGATGTCACATAGGAAGAAGTAGGTGCTGGGGAGGAGAGATAGTAGAGAGGGGAAGGGGAAGGTCTGTGTTTGAGGGGCAAAAGGCAGGACAGAAGTTAGGTTGGAGAGGCAGAGAGAGAGTCTGGCTTAATTCAAATGAAGAAAACAGGTGACTAGACTAGGAGAATGAAAAGAGACACAAATGACTCTTGCCACATACAGGCAAAAAGTTAGAAGAATTAGTTAACTGCAAAGTAGCAAACAGATGCTTTTTACCTTATTTAGATTAAATGTTAACACCAGATGCAGTTACCTCAACAGACTATAAAGACTTCATACTAATGACTAAGCACGTTCAACTACTGCAAAACGTTCACCATCATCAAACAAGTGCCTAAAACCTACGAACCCTCAGGAAACAGAGGACTCTGCTCTGCTGCACGTCATGAATGCCAGATTTCCCATATGGAAGCAACAGAAATCCTGGGAAACAGAAGCCAAGACAATTCAAATCCAATATTCCAGCCTCTCATTTCCATTTCTGCAGCTTTATACAATTTCCCTGTGAAATCATCCTCTTCTTCCCACCTCTGTGAATTTCTAGAAGCCTGAATTCTTCAACTTCAAAAATACAAGATTACACCTTCACTTTTTCTTTAGCCTTAACTAATCTAAAACAGAAGTATAGACAGAACAAAGTAAACAAATTCTGATGAGCTTATTCAGTTAACTTTTCTTAAGATATCAAGGCAGGTAACTTAAAAAGTGTCATTACAAAGTTTATGGGAGATCACCTGGAATTTCTTTCAGAGGTATAGGTAGGTGTTAAGCAATTCTTAACTTTTTTTGACTTTTTTTTTTAAAGTGGATCTCAGAAGACTTATGCATCGAGACACTCAGTTTGTCAACTACAATCAGTCTTAATCAGGAAATAAGCATTCCTACCAGCCATGTCATATGGGGAGGGCCAATTCAATTTAGATATAAAACCTGTTTCTGCTAAAGCAATCAATTGGTACTGGAACAAAAATAAGACAGTGAAAGTATGATATCTGAAGAGTATATTTTTCCAACTAAAATAGAATCCTTAAAGTCATTTGCTTGTTTTCTAAAAAAAAAAAAAAAAAAGGACAGGACTACTTAAAAGCAAAGACTCTTTACAGCCATTTACCGGAAACCAGTATTTTACTCATCAAATATTAGCATCACTTAATTTGGTTTCATCAATCTCCCACTAATTGAAAAGCAGAAAACTTTTAAGAGATGTGCAGTGTAGATGTTTGAATTTGGACTCTGGATGATACCGGGCGCTAACCACATTCTCTCCTAGATCAACCTCTACCAATTCATTCTCATCCATTTCCACAGAAACTTTAGTGAAACTTTGCTTAGTAGCAACAGCTGGAACAAACAAGCAGAAGCCATTTTACAGGCTTGACAGAAAAATGAAGTGCAATTTTTTATTGGTGAGTCATACAAAGGACTAGGACTCAGTAGGACAAGAAACACTCTGAACGTACACTGATATAACTACAAAGCTTGAGTTCATCTTACACATAACTTAAGTTCCTCCCCTTGAGTGAATCTCAGAATACAGAGAAGGACTGAACATTTGTACTGTCCAACTGTGGTATTTCATTTACAAATACAAGGTTCTGAAACACAGCTTTAAGCCCAGCAAAGAATGACATTAGTGATGACTCTCTTAATTCAGGACTGTTCTTTCCCTGCCAAGCTACTTAATGTGCAAGGCTTCTGCTTCCTTCTCTGCAATCCCCACTGCACCCTTTCATTCTTTACCTTACGCTGGCTCTGGTGCTTCTCAAACCCTGATTAATAAATCAACTCAATTCATTAATGCAGCTGAAAATTACCCCAGCTAAAAGCAGGGTAGTAACCACTTGTGGGTTAGGGAATGAATCGCATCTGCTCGAGAAGAGATAAGGTCCAAGACCACACAAAGAAAGGAGTACAGTTATGCGTCTGGGAGCAAAGAAATGCAAGTGCTTCTTCTGTGTTTAGGTAGCAGCAAGATGATATTGCAGCTCAGCTTTAGACTACTCTGGTAAGTCAAGTTAAACACTGTCAACAAAAATGCAAGAAAATTAAAAGCTGTAAAGAAGGCAGCGTAAAAAATGACAGATGTTTTGCAGTACTGCAGGGCATTGGTTGAGAAGGTTCCCATTCCACCCTGGATCTGTGACAAGATGTAACTGTTCACGGGGCCACAATGTAAAAAAGATCAGGAAAACATCTTGGATTTTTGGGGTTGTTTTGCTTCTCAAAGAAATAAAAAGGAAAGCTTTCCTCCTAACCCATGACTGCACAACTGTGTGAATCGTAACATAACTATGAGCAGGAATCTCTTTTTACCAGGCTTGGCTGCTGGAGAACTTTGATTTAATTACAGAGCTGTTTAAGCTTCTTTATCCTTAGCCAGACCCGACAGATCACCACTACACCTCTCATGGCTCATTCCAGGCCCATTCTCTGCTGGTACAAATATTCATGCTCCCACACAGCAAACTGGATCCAAAAACAGAAACAAAGGAAAAGTTACTGAGGAGGGAGGAAGAGAGAGAATGTTTTTCTCTGTATGTTTCCCAACCCAGCTCACTGCACGCTCACGCAAACAGCAGCCACTTCTGTTCCTGTCAGTTCAGGGTAAAAATGTTCACTATCAGACATGACAACTCCTTAGGTCCACACTGCTGCCAGCTATTAACTTTTTTTTATCATGTAAGTAGATGTCATCACAATTTTCACTCAAGGAGCACTTCAATGGAAGCTTAAACAAATGATGCCAGGACTGCTGCAGTCTTACCCCCTCCCTTCTCTTCATTACACAGCTCGATTATTTTGTTGTACCAGCATTAGTACAGTTTAAAGTAGAGACTCAACAACTTGTTTTTCTTTCTTTAACACTTTGCTTGGGGCCAGCTGAGTGGTGAGTGACTCAATCTTCCAAGCACCACTACAGGAGAAACACAGAGGTGGGCACTGAAAGAAGTACTCACCTGCAGCAATTCCAGCTTAGGTCAGTTTTCCGGATACATTTACACACATGGATGCAAACAGATCCCAACTCCTCTACCTACACCCTAATTTGCTGGAAGTAAGCCAGCTGCCAAGGTGATATAACCAAGTTTAACTGCATGCTCAAGCTAAGATATGTCACCTGTAGGATACTCTGTGAACACTTAAAGGACTCCTTTAGCCTTAACAGATTTTTTAAGCCTTGCTTCTTTACACAATGGAACATACTTGATCCTAAAGCACGGATTACGAAAGTATCACCAACAGTAATATACATGCAGTCTTGCTACTGCCAAAGATAGGCTAGCCTTCCAGGCAAATATTAAGTCTTCTGATTGAAGTCTCATAGGTACGGGAAAATGATGGAACTAAGATGTTCAGGCTGCACTCATGCCCTCCCACCACACCAGGTTCACCCCTCTCACAGCATCTGTTATACCACCAGACCCCATGAACCCTTATGCCCTTCCTCTCCTCAGCCCGGATTCAACATACTCCCCCTCTCCTGCCCCTTCCTCCTCGAGCATCAGGCTCCCCTCCCATACGATCCTTATGTTCTCCTACCCTCAATCCAAGCTGTCCTCACCACCCTCTCTCTCCTCCTCAGCACCAGACTCTTTCTAAAACATTCATTCTGACGTTCTGCCCCCTCACTCCAGGGTCAGGCTGTCTCTTGAAATCTCTTCTACTCCTTCTCCTACAACACAGCCCCCCCCACCCCACCCTAGGCCAGACTCCCTCCCTTGATACGCCTCATGCCCTTCCTCCCTACCCCAAGCCAGACTCCCCTCAACTCTGATATTCCTTGTGCCCTTCGTAAATACCCTTCATAAACTTCCCCCTCACCTCAGGCCAAGCTCCCACATTCCCTGCAAATATCCCTTGTACCCTTCCCTTTCACCCCAGACCAGGCTGCCCCCATCCTGATATCCCTGAAGGCCTTTCACCCAAAGCCAAGGCCAGCCCGTCACCCAGACCAGCTCCCACCCTGCATCTCCCATGCCCTTCCTCTCCCCAAGCCAGGCACTTCCACACATAGCCCCCACACACACCTCCAACGCCC
>VWZK01020185.1:296395-416736 GCA_013396935.1 Baryphthengus martii
CAGGCGGGAAAGGCTGCGCCTCGGCCGGCAGGCTTGACAAGAGCAGCGGCATTGTGCTGGTGCTTGAAGCCTCGGTGCACCCTCGCCTTGCCTACAGCGCTGCCCTTTCGGCTCCGCACCTCTCGATGTGTCCGAGCGGAGAGGAAGGCGACTCAAGTCATCGAGGGAGTGAGAGCGACTTGCATTTCGAGAAGCTTAAAAGAGGTTGATTCTCTTTGACTGGGAAAGAAGTGGCGGTGGGATGCAATGGAGCTTGACAAAAGCCGTGAAGGTGGTGACTGATGACACAGTTACAGTTCAGTTGCAAAACTGGCATCTGGTTCCAGCTTGAAGTTTTGATTATTTTGGGACTAAATGAGCTGGGTGTGTCAGGACTTGGAGGTTTTACTTAGGTTTTTGTTAAGTAACAGTTTGCGAACACTCTCCTGATGGAGCAGATAATACTCTCTACCTTCTATGCAGTGAGCAAGTCAGGAGGGGTTATTTCAAGACCTAACGGGAGATATATCCCAAGGCAAATAGAAAGATCAGCAAACTAGCCTGCAGTCAAATACAGACTTGGAACAGATCCAGAGCAAGAAAAATCCTCCCCCTTACAGCCTGCCTCCAAATTCTGCAGAGCCTGCAGAGTTCCCGTTGTTGATCAGACTTGAGACCAGTCTGTACCACTCCCAACAAGATAGAGCAAATTCATCATTGATTTTCCAAAAATCTTTCCCATTCCTTCCCTAAAGCCTGCTGTGGGTGCAAGAGCTTACTTGTCTTTCAAATTTAGCAGCCCATAGGTGAGTAAATTGACAGTTCACAAAACTTGTAGCCACTGTGAGACTATTTGCAGCCTCCCTGTGAATCTGCAGCAGGAAATTTTGGGCCTAAATAGTGCAATTTCAGTCGAGCATGCATGGCTGACCAACCCTCTGTTAGGTGGAACTCTGTCTATGCCAGTCTGTGTTTAAAGTCTAGGAGAAGACTTCAGCAATAGCTTTAAATTCAGCTCCCCGGGGGCTGCGGTTACGTGTCGGACTAAGGGAGTGAATATTGCTATGTGCTGACCCTCGCAGGGAAGCAGCATTGGCAAGATAACCTGCTGCAACGTTGTCTGGACTTTGGCTTGGGCCCAGTGCTTTGCTTGCTGTTTTTGTATTATTCTGTTAAAGAACTGCTTGTGGGCAGAAAAGGCAACTATTGCCTAAAATACTAATTCTGGCTCTCCTCCGTGCGTGTTTTGGCTTTGATACCATTCTGGGTTTAAGGCTTTCTTGCTGCCTTGTGTTTGTGGGCAGGGAACTACGGCACATACAATACTAATAATTGTACAAGCTAATAATTTCACGACTGACACACATTTTTGCACAAAAGTCCTAATTTTATAGGACTTTCCCTACCTAGGTTAAGGAAAAGTAGTAAAGAAGGACCCAACTGGATACCCTGTTCATTTGTGCCGCCACCCTGATCTGACTGAATAGCTGCCTGCTCAGTTGGAGGCTTTTGCAGCTCTCCTGTAGAGTCAGCCCAGGAAGACTGATAATACACTTCTAAAGAAGGCAGCACAGCCCTGACCTCGCTCCAGGCCCTTTTCCATGGAGTTGCAATACTCTATTCTGGGAAGAAGCCCTAGGGGTATAGCAGCATGGGAGTACCGCTGATAGCCCAGTTGGCATCAGATGCCAGCCCAAGCTGCTCTGTTCTGGGAGAAACTTACTCTTGATCAGAACTGGGACAAAATAGTCTTGAACAGCAAGGAGTCAAATATATTTAAAAAGCATTGAGGACCTTTATTTTTGCCCCCATAAGTACCTGGGTTTTTCAGGAGCCCTTCTTGTCACATCAACAAGGCTGTTCACTGCAAATAGCATGCTGTCTCTACAACGTTACTTAAATGAACATCAGTCCCATGGCATAAAGCCAGGTGATGTTCACACGCTGTTCAGGACTTGCCTTGTAATATCCAGGTGCCTTGGACAGATTTCCTCAGAGTAGTCCCAAAAACAAAGCCAGGGAGTGAGCTAATTGCTTAGCACCGTGAATGGCGAGGGAGTTGAGAGGGCTCAGCTTAATCCCTGGTTCTCATTAATGTGGCAGTGTCAGATATACCAATGTGTCCGAGTAAAGATTTAGGCTGCCAAAAATGTCAGATACGTGTGTGAGCCTCATTAGTCTAGCACAGCTACGATAGGACAGTTTCCAGTACTTCAAGGGGACCTATGGGAAAGATGAGGAGGGTCTCTTCATCGCGGAGTGCAGTGATAAGACAAAGAGTAGCAGTTTTAACCAGAAAGAGAGTAGATTTAGGTTAGATATTAGGAAGAGATTCTTTGCTGCGAGTGTGGTGAGACAGAGAGCCATTGGTATCTCCTCCCTCCAGGCACACCTTGCTCATTCTCTGTCCAGATCTTACCACCACACAAGGTTTGAGACATCAGTAGCTGGGCTCTTACAGACATTGGAACAGGTTGCCCAGAGAAGCTGTGGATGCCTCCTCCCTGGAAGTGTTCAAGGTCAGGTTGGACAGGGCTTTGAGCAACCTAGTCTAATTGAGAGGCATCCCTGCCCATGGCAGAGGGGTTGGGACTAGATGATCTTGAAGGGTCACTTCCAGCCCAAACCATTCTATGATTCCATGCTATCCTGGTCTCCAAGCCTTGTGTCAGAGAAGGGAGCGATGGGGGAGCATCCCACTGCATTTAGACTCTGCTCCAGTTGCTCACATATCTGTTTGCAGCTTTCAGCACAAGTTCAGGGCCAGACTCAGTTAGCAAGTTAGACCTTAACTGGTGGGCATCACTGCAGTCCTCCAGTTTACTTACACGGATGATAACTCATTCTGCTAGGGAATCAGGTGGCTTGGGTGGCAGTTGCTGAATGAAGAACAGTAGTGCCTGCCTTTCCAGGTTTCAGTGGGTCTCACAGTATAAGAATATTCTCTGCTAATATCTTCAGAGTGGGACAAATCTGGTGTCTGCAAGTAAGTTAAATATCTTCACCCATGAGAGTGGCCAGAGGTGCGAAGGATTCCACCTGTCTTCTCAGCAAGCAGGTATCAATGTTACGAGGTGGTCTAGCTGGGAATCCAAGGCACAGCATTTAACTAATTGGAACAAAGTCAGATAGGAAAAAAAAGATACTGAGGGAAGAAGCCAATCAGGCAACTTCACATTGCAGGAGGCTTTGTCTTCCAAATGCATTGGGATCTGGGAAATCATCCTTGTAAACTTTTTTAAATATCAAAACAATCTGGAAGCATTTTAACTTGGAAAAAATGTCATGCTTTGCCCTCTCCTCATGCTGCCTTCCAACTTAGTGCTTTCTTTTTTTTGCCATGTATTTGTTTTCTCCCCTGGGACAGGTGATCCAGCTTTTCCCTGCTACTCGTACAGTTGCCAGAGCCTAAACTTTGCTTCTGGAAGTAGCCTCTCTTGTCTGATAAGAACTGCTCTTTCCAGCAGAAGGGGGTTTTTGCTTATTTTCCTTCTTTTTCCATTCTTCCACTGTCACTGTTTTTCTCCTTCCATTTGTTCTCCTGCCATCTGTGCTATCGTCTCACGCCTCCATCATAAAGTTTATGAAATTCAGACTGAAAAAATATTCTGCTGCTAAAAAAGTTAGGGATTAAATTCAGCCTTCTGCTCAGGTCAGTGGAGGTAATGTGTACACATGGACATCTGCTTCCCTCAGTAAACCGTATAGAACGTTGGAGATGTTGCTGTGCCATATGCTCACCAGGGAGATCTCAAAATATGGCCAGAAAATTTGCAAAAACAGGAGCAAATTTCAGGAGAGAGCAGAAGACTTTTGAGAAAGGAGGTCTAGTGCTTCATTCCATCAGTGATGTATCCAGGGATAGCCAGTTTCACCAACCTCCATTTCTTTGCAAAATCCAGGACAAATGGTGGATACGGTATAGAATTAGTTTTGTAGAAAAAAGCCACAAGCTTGTAACATACATCACTAATACATGAAACGGCTGTATTGAATGGGAGTGAACAGCCATTAACTGAGCTGGTTTTACTTTCCTCCAAGGAAAGAAGGACCCTTTAAGAACTACTTTCACCCTTGCCTCTGAAACTACTTACACTTTAAACTTAACCGATTTTGCATTATTTGAAGAGGGATTCTCTTCTGGCTTACAGCCATGAATGCGACTTGTTCATTTTTTAGCAGGGAATAGTCTCAAAATACCCTTGTGTTTGCTGATCTTTCAAGGTAAGGGAATTAACTGGAAGTTCTCCCATTTTCCAAACGTAATCATTTCCAAAATAAATATGGGATGGGCTGTGGGATAATGCCCTGTGAACATTTTAATACAGACAATAATATCCTCCAGTGTATACAAATCTAGATCTTTTTTTCAAAACATAAATGTTGCAGTCTTTCTAACAGAGGTGCCAAAAATTACATCCAGAAAACAAAATCATAATGTTGACTACGCTGATTCTGTAGGCCAAACCAGGAGATCACATACTGAGCCATATTCATGCTACTGGCGTCAGTAGAACTGAACTGTATTTAGCCTGTGGTGCTGCTCTTCCTGGACACAGTGATTTATTCTGTCTAAATAAAGTGACAGATTTGGTTGTTAAAGGCTAACTTAAGCCACTGGGCTCACTAGAAAAGGAGTAAGAGGCAGTGCGTGTGGACAGCATCCCAAGAGCAGCCCAGAACAGCAACTGTGACCCTGCTGCTTCTCTACTTCTTTCCTGCTTTCCAGGAAAGTGCTTTCTGTAGTTCTGGAAAGACTGCAAAATCACATCTTGCATCGTCTGGGCACCTCAGTCTACTCCCGTGCTTGAAACTCAGATAATAAAGGCTAATTCCCTACCTTCATTTGACTGAAACCTCTACAACCCACCTTTACACCAACCAGATGTAATAAAATCTTTTCTGATGGAAAAATTGTGTGCTATCAAAAGGTATGTCTGCCCATGTTCAGTCCCAGCACTGTCTCTAGACCTCATGTCCTTCTTCTACCAGCCTTCCTTCTCGATGTTTATCAAACTCAGCAGTCAGGGAAGACCTGTCCCATGTAACTTCCACATCCTTCATTTCTGCATACCAGGTGGGGGCAGCAACCTTCAAACGTTCAGACGATGTTCACCTTTCCGTGACTGCGACTGGGAAGGAGGAGAGCAGGCTGGGCTTGCACACTGCTGCACACATGGGACTCTGAGGTGGTATTAGATCAGTCTCCATTCCTAAAGAGGTCCAACAAGTGAACTAGAGCTCTGGACCTCTATTATCTGTGCTATCTGATTGGTGATTCACTTTCTGGGTCTTTTACTGGGCCCTTTGAAGGAAATCTGAGAGAAATATGCTGTAGAGAGGTCTGGCCCTAAGTAGGATAGACACAAGCTAGTCATTGCCATTTACCTGCAGGAGCAGCAGTTGGTCTTTGGCTATTCTTCAGCACCATCAATGCAAAGGATCTTTCAGAAAATAGGAGAGAAAAAGGAGGCAGGAATGAATGATGAAATACTAAAGTAAAAAATTTTTAATTTTCCCTCCTCTTCACCCATGTCCATCTTATTTTAGGTCTTTGTTGCAACATTATGTATGCTTCAAACACAAGCATTTTTTCAAAGTCATGAACTGAAGAAAAGGATCAGAAGGAGCCATTTTTTTCTCTGAAGTTTCTAGCGTGCTTAAAGTTTCTATAATAAAACTGTCAGTCCATCAAGGTGGGCTGCTAAGTAGAGCTGCAAACAGAAATGTAGTTGCTCTAAAGCAACTAAGCACCCAAGAGCTGCTCTGAAAAGTAGTCAGTGATAGTTTCTAGGAACTCAGTACTTTTGAAATGGCTTTCAATTTAAGTCTGATTTTTTTTCAGAGCAACTCTGAGCAGTAAATTTCAGCAACTTAGTTTTCAAATGCTCATACTCAAATAGCCTCAGGACTCTGCTCAGTCCTTCTGCCAGCACTTGGATGTCACAGGAGTAGAATTCAACAGGCTAAGTACCAGCTGCTGAATCACTGTGATTTGCCAGTTTTTATTTTCAGGCACTCACAGCAATTTTAGGCTATCCTGCAATGCTGGCTTGATAAACTACATCACCTTTCAGCAGGACTATGGGCATCCAAAGCTATGAGCCGGGTGAATGGCTTGGAGAAGGATTCTGAGGCAAGCTGCCCCCTTCGCCTTTATTTCCAGAAAAGTGGATGAGCAGCCACCCATTGCTGCAAGGTGTCTTGAAAGCACTTCAAATTGCAAATGAAAGAAACAACACAGCCATGAATAGTATTAGCTTCTGAAATACGGGATTTAGGTGGGCAGATGGGGCTTTAGACATCCACATTTGGACCTCCTGTCAAAAATCAAGAGAGCATAAAAAACAGTTGTGGATTTGATGGGACTGCAAAGATACTGATAGTAGCAGCAGGCTCTGCTTTTGGTTTCTCTCTGCTGGACCGAGCTTTGAATGTACATGAAAAAGAATCAAGGAAAGAAGTTGACGCAACCCAGTTAAAACTCTCAAAAGAACTAGTTTTACACATAGAAGCATTCAGAGAACAAAACCTTCTTTTCAGCACCCCTGGCTCATTGCTAGGGGCTGTTTCTTACATTTCTGCTAAATCAGTTGAGAAAGTCACTAAAGCATAGCAACATTGCAGTGTCTCTAGGAAAAAAAAAAAAAAAAAGGCGCACCAAAAAGGCTTGAGAAAACTCAGAATAGTGCAGAAAGCAAGAACAAATGTTTTATATATGTGGTATTGTTAAAACTCCCAAGTGGCATAAATATAATAAACAATAGTGATGAATGGGATATTTCTGTTTGTTTCCCCACACTTGAGATGACCTAACCTACCTTAGGCATGGTTCCACTTTGGGACTTGTGAGTTACTTGATCGGTCTAAACTTGTGAAAATAAACACTGGTATTCTACTGTTCTACATTGTGCGTTCTTTTGTTCTCTGTAAATAGACTGAGAACTAGCAAATGAAAGTAAATTATAATAAAATACAAATCAAAATAAAAACTGCAGATAAACCAAAACTAACACATGGGGAAAAAAAATGTAATAAACACAAAAATAATGAAATGGTATACTCATCACTAAGCATAGCTCTGTGAGCTCCAGATGACTTTGTCAGCATTTTATGGTTGAGTTCTGATCTCATTTACAGCCATCTCCTGCAGAGACTTCCCTCATACTAACTCTGGCGTGGCTGAGAGAAAAATCCAACATTTTAAGGTATTTTCAGAGAACCCAGTGGGAATTAGATTCTCAGATCACATTGGATTTCAGTGCAGGCTGGACACCTAACTTGCTATCTCTCAAAAAAACCCCAACCCTTCTTAAAGTAATAGGCTATTTCTTTGGTCCTCCCAATATTATCTTCTAGAGACTAGTTTCCAGTGTTTTGTCTAGTTTTAAGTAAATGCCATGGGTTTATCTTGGTATTCAAGTACCTAGCTAGAAGATATGAAATTCAGTGTAAATCCTTTATTAGGAATAGGTTTGCTTTTTGGGCGCTACGCCTCTGTGTGCCAGTAACATCTCAAAGGCTTGTTTTGCAGATCATTTAATATTTGTCCAGCTTTGTGCACATCATGTGTTAAGTATTACCATTGTTTATAACATAAATGATAGGGCTTTCGCCACGCCCTGGGAGAGGTCATTTTGCTGCCTGATGTACATCACTGTCAGAAGGCTTCTCTTGGCATTTTTATAGTGGTGTTTAGCATTGGAAGATTTTGAAGATAGGGAGCAAGAAAACTTACTGGGCTGGCTAGAGTTTGGTATGCCTGTGCATAAAGATGAGGTAACTGGTCAGATACAATACCATTTTACAGCCCCCTCCCACACCAGGAAAGCACTTTCCTTCTACATCCTATTTAAAGAATATAAAATAATTTTGTTTGACTTTTTTTTTTTAAAAGAGGTGTAATGGTAATGTTTTATACAGATCTCTTTGGTCAAAAGCCCAGGGGAGAACCGATACAGCCCTGGCTGGGATAATGTGCTGCCCCTAAAAACAAGACACTAAGGATGGTTTATGTCCTGACATCCATCCATGCAATTGATGTCTCAATGCCACGAAGCAGCATTAACCCAAATGATATATTTCAAATAAGTTCCTTCATACCAGAACTTCAGTAAACTTTGGGAAATCACGATGTATGTAAGAAATTATAGCTCCTCCCAGCACTTCCACCCCCACTGAACTGCTCGGTTTAGAGAGAAAGATACTATGTAAAAACAGTGCAGAAAAGCAGATTTTCAGATGATGAAGAAAAATTTTAAGTTAACTAAATAACCCAGGTTGAAAGAGTATAGAGTTTTTACCACAATACAGAGGAACTATAATTGTTTATGATCCAAAATGAGAGATATACAAGTTTATAGTACAGCTTACCAGAAGCTTGTTGTCTCAAAACAAATGTCATTTAACCTCCAGCATCTGTTTGTTTTAGCTGAAGAAAGTAAATTCCAGGCCATCTCTTTCCAGTACCACTTTCTAGAAGGACTTCTGAAAATCTTTTCCCATGTGTCTACTTAACAAATGATCTCCTGAATTCCTGGCTCTTTACTTGTTGAAATCATGTTCTTGGGCCTCAGTTCATCCTTTCATAATTCAGATCCTGGAGTGCCTTATGTGCAAATCTTACAATAAAGGTGTTCAAATGATCCTCCAGTCAGACAAATCAAGAACATTTACCCTGTCCTTGTGCAGTGTTGCCCAAGGGTTCTTGCATAAATTCTTCATTAATCCCCACCCTCTTATTACACTTGAGCCTATGTGAGTTTCTTTCACCTTTACCCAACTATCTGGAGCAGCTAAGGAATCAAATAGACATCCTAAACTCCTTTGGTAGCCAAGGGAGAGTGGAGCATCTCCAGTGTAGCCACATTAGATCTGATCTGAGCTCTCGAGTACTTTTTCTGTCTACTTTAACTACACAGGATTTGTTGGCAAAGAAACTAAGCAATGACAAAACCTAACAAAACCTTTCCCTGAAGCTGTACAGCCTCCACATCAGATATGTAGGAAGGAGAAGCAGGATTTGGGGCAGCACAGAGAGCATCACTGGCCTTTTCAGTGGCTGTCTTCCATTGCAGTGGTCTTGGTGTGGTGGAAAAGTGCAACCTTGAGAGCTTTTCCTGTAAGATTAAAATGAGGGTTCTGTCCAGGTCTTAGCCTCAGGAACTGGCTGCACTGGAAGAGCAGATACAGTGGCTTTTGTCTACATTGGGAGCCTGGCTCTTTGCTGCTTTGCACCTTGCGTTCAGAGCAAAGGGGTTTGTGTGTTCATCTTCTTTCCAACTGACTTCTTTGTGTATCTGGTGATTTTATGTCGTAAACTGAGTAATAACCTTACCTCCTTATACAAAATGTCCAGCTGAGGCCTGAAATGTTCATATTTGGGAAATAATTTGCTATAGTTTTGTTCAGGGAATATTTGGGTTAAATGGCAGCTTTCTTATGTTTTTTATCCACATTTTTAGGAGTATTCTTTTTATACTTTTCATAGGTCTTCAAGGATATGTGTATAGTGTCAACAGTAATGAATGCCATGAACTTTTACTGTAAGGAACTGGAATATCATGATAATCTAGTTTTCATGGTAATTTGGCCCCATGGAAACCTCTCCAAGGAATAAAAATGCCTGAGAAAAATGGAATTCACATAAACTCTCATTATTTTCTAAGTTCATCTATACGTCCTGTGGGGAACTAGATGAATTGTTAGCCTCCAAATACAAATCACGTTGCTCAAGAACAAAAGATCGGTGCATACTCAAATGCTTGATCCAGAAATAATAAAAATAAAATTCTGCATTTGTTCCATTGATAACAAAACCTCTGTACAGTGCTAAAGTATCTTCATGATCAGCACAGTAGAAAAGAACAAGGGTGTGGTTCCTTGACAGTTGAGGCCAATCTAAGCTGATCTGTTTTCTTTTGTGTCACACCACCCCTCTTTGTCATTACAGGACTGTTTATTTTGTTCATTTTCTAACAATTAGTACTGGACCTACCCTTCAAGGGAGTCAGAGGAAGATCATATATGCACATAGGGTCAGGTAAGTTGTGCTCCACATTATCACCTGTACGCATGCAAGGAACGCAAGGTAAATGTAAAATGACAGCAAAGCCTTCTGGATGGGAGTGAATGACATTATTTATGCTCAGACTAATTTTTAAAGTCCTTTAGTCTGTGTAGCAGTAATCCATATGATTAATTTGCCAACTTGGATAGAAATTAAGAAACCTGTTTACCAAAGACTTGCCAAACCAGTCCTTCTTACTGTCTGGTATGAAATTTATGTGTTTGTCTTCGTATGAATGTAGATCTGCTTTAACTATATAGTCATAGGTACAAAAAAAAGGGAAGACAACTAATGTCATATGCAAATGGTTTATGGAAGGGTAAGACAGAAGCTCTGTCTGTGTGAGAAAGGGGAATAAAACATACTGGAAGAGAGAGTAGAAGAAAGCAGTTCTCTTCTGCCTCTACATTCATGCTATATGTATAAATATATTAGCAAAAACTCACTTCCTTAAATGAAATAATTACACCAGCTTCCAAACTGAGTGCATACTGTGATTGTTTAAAGATAAAACAATCGTTAACAAATAAAAAAAATTTAAAAATCGGAAGAATTGCAGAGGAGACTGGCATTTGGAAATAATTAGCACTCTGTGACTATATTTTAAACGGCCCACAAAGCGAAGAATAGTGCCACTGTAAACTGAGCAGTCCACCTAGAACTGGAAGAGTCAAGTACTGCTGCCTATTTAAACTTCTCTGCGATTCTATAAGGACCTGAAAGCAGTTGTGTGTATAACTTAACGCCACTTCACTGCCATGGGAAGCAGCTCCTGGAGAGAGTCATGCCAGTGGTCCCTATCAGCGAGGGGACAGGTTTCTCTGTTGTATTCAGTCTCTCTTTGTGTATTCACAGACGCTACAAAAGTGGTGTGACTGCCACGAACTTCACCTCTTGGCAGATGCAGAATTTCTTTCCCAGGAGAACGACCCGCTGCCTGCCTAACAAAATACAAAGAAGGTTGTTTTTTTTTCCAGCCATGCCTTGCAAGTCAATACTCACTGTTATGTAATTAAACACAGCGTATCAGCTCACATGAGCTTTTTAATGGGGAAAAATAGTACTTTTTAAGATTTGTGGCCAGATTCATCAGCACGCTTGACAGCTCTGTGCTGCTCCAATGACACAGAACAACCTTAAGCCTACAGTAACTGATTGATTAAACCAGCTCACGGCAGTATCACTAGAGCAGTGCAAACCAGACGAAGCATATCAGCAAAACCACCTTCTCAGCTCTTATTTTGAGGGCTTTATATCTTAGCTTAACTTAATTTCCAAAGTTTAAAAAAAAAAAATTAATTTAATTTAATTAATTAATACATTTTCATGTTTAAAAGCTTGGTATTTACTTCTCACATAATTAATTAGTTTAAATATTTAAAAGCTTAGTATTTACTTCTTGCATAATACATATGAGGAGAAAGCACTATAGGATGCTTTCAAAAAGATCTGTCCCAGGTTTGTGTGATGTGAGTGACGACTGGATGTGAGGACCAGGACCAGGCGCGATCTGAGTGAATGAGGAGCAGTAATTTAACTCAGCATGCCATGCGAGGCAGAAAAAGTCCTCCTTAAATCCTGTCCAGTCAAATCTGCTTTACAGAATGTGCAAAATGCCACCGAGAGCCAAGTACAATGTGGCTTATGGAGAGCAAATACACGGGAAATAACCTCCAATGCTGCCATAGAGTTAAAGCAAAACAGGACGCAGATTGATTTAGAGGGAAAGATGACTCTGCAAAAAGGAAACTAAGCCGTATTTATAAAACAAGACTTGTGACCTCTCAGACACAGGGAACTCAGCCTGTCATTTTCTACCACGGCTAAATCACGCCTTGTGAACGGTCTATTATTTCCAAAACTTTCAGGCTAATTTGCTATTGCGAAATGAAATTTCTTCAAACAAGACAAAAAGTCCATTCCTCCTGCAGGATTGTGCTCTGCACATGCCAAATATGAAGTTATAAAACCAAGCTGTTTTGGAGTTATCTGAGCATAAAAAAAAAGAGGGCCTCTGACCAATTTTCTGAGAGGAAAACTGTTTATCGTGTTCCAGAAAAAAAAAAAATAATCCCTTGGGCAAAGGTCAAGTGTGGGAAATTTCAAGCCAAAACGAGAATCTCCAGGCATTATAGAAGCAATGATGAGTAGCAGTTGAGACTGACAATCTTTTGGAGGCAGAAGCATTGACTTCTAAATTCAGGCTGAATTTTGCCCTCATCAAGGGTATGATTTTCGAAATAGTCTACTAATTTTCTCAAAAGGAACAGATTTTCTTGGAATTGGGCATGCAGGATCTCTGCAGCAGAGCTTTCCTGAGAAGTCTGCTAAAATCAGAAAGGGAAGGGGACTGGTTGTTTTGAATGGGTTTGTATTTTAGTAGAACATTTTACAAATGTGGCTACACTCCGAAAAAATAATTATGCAAATGTTTTTGTCTCATGGGATCATGTCAGTGACTGTGCCTCAGAGCTTTGTGTCAGTTCTGTTAATCTGACTGGAGAGGTGTATCAGTCTCTTAATTATTTGGAAAAGCCGTTTAAAAAAAAATAAAATAAAATTGAAGTGATTCTTTAGTCTGGAAAAATAAATACATATGTGAAAAAAATAATAACACATAGATGAAGTGACCTTTATGTGGGCCCCTTTCATTTTATGAAAGTTAGGGCAGCTTTGCTCTGAGAGTCCCATGGAACGCTGTGTGTGATACATCTGTGCCTGCTGGATTTCTAGCCACGCACGTAATATGAAAAATCTTGTGCTGTCAAACATTTTGATGCTATCTAAATGCAAAGGATTTCTCAGAATGATGCATACTAAGTAGCACTGAAATTTCCTGTTTACAATGCTATAAAACTCAATTCTGAGGTCTCTGTGCAGAGCAAAATATTGACTTTCAGGGGTCATGGAGCAACTATCGACCCGTGTTGGCATGCGAGGAATTACACATGTGAATCTAGATACGAGTTCTGTGTGTCACAGATTAGCTGCACCAAAGTTACAGTAAGTAATACTTAGAATAAATTACAGTCATGTCTGTGTGAAAACAGAGATTAGCAGCATGTCAGAGGACATGTCCTACAGGCTCCATCGCTGGTACTGTCCAGATCTCCCTTTGCAGAGCTAGCTGGCTCACATAGAGACATAAAAGGTAGAAACCTAAACAAAGTATCCTGACAGTATCAGGAGCCCAGTCCCACTGGATTAGTCCCGGAAGGATGCTGCAAATGCACCATGGCAGGCAAATTTGCATATACTATATACTTTATTTTAAGGTCTGGGACACATTCTGCCTTGCTGAGATCAATGTTGATTGATTCAACGTCATTGAATCAGAGTGCCACTCTGTGCGCTACCTTGTATGCTGGTATTATATATGAATATTTTATATATTAAAAAAACCCAAACAGATTTATTTATGTATTTATTAGCATATGTGTATATATATGCATAAATCTATCTGCAGCTCACTGAACTGGTTTTTTTCCTGAGGTCAAGTAGAGAGCCACATTCACCTGAAGTGTCATGACAGGACAAACTGGTTTGTTTCTGATTGCTACTAGACAATTGGAATGCTGGTTATAATAGATAAACACAGCACAATATATGCAAATCAGGGAATAAACATACTACCTGGTTTAAAAGGGTCAGTCTCACAAAGTACAGAAGTAAGTCGGGGAGAGAATTTATATTAACTATGTGAATAGTAATTAGGAATCAATTTTGAGTATATTACTAGATGCCTGAAAAGCCATCACTGAATAATGAAAGTGATCTGTCTTGATTAAAAAAAAATTAGCTAACTTTATAGATGGAAGAATTAAAGAAAAAAATATTTAATAAAATTTTAAAAATTATGAAGTTAATAAAGTTTCAGAAAAGCATAAATGTCAAACAGTAGAAAGGAGACATTGATTTGAATGAATATAAATCCAAAAGGAATGACAAGAATGTGATAAATTAAACAAACCAAAAAATTAATAGACAGACAGTCAAAGACAATAGTGTTTTATATAAACTGAGACCAAGAGAAAGTCCCTAATGGTACTGGTGTGTTACTTGATGGAAGTTGTGGAATCGTCAGTAAACAAAGTATTTGACTGAAGCATCCAACAAATATTTTTGTTGCATATTGGAAAATATATATGAGATGAGTTGCAGGATAGAGATAACTAATAGCGATTAATGCTTTTGTACAATTTCCGTGTCCCAAAACAGCTCTAGAAGTTACATGTTTTAAAACCCCTGCGTGTCTAGATCAGCCCTGGATCTCAGTGTGATGCCATAGCGTAGATCATGTTCTTGGCAGTCTAAAGCAGGGTGATCTTGTGTAGGAATGAAGAGGGTATTTTACCTGCACATTTGACAGGAGTGTCACTCTTGCAGGAAAGCTGGGCCATGTTCTAATAGTACAATTCAGACAAATGTGGATGCATTGAAAATGCTCAGGGAAGAGATGAACTTTCTCAGATATACTGCAAGATGATGGAAGACTCTGAGAGATGCTGGTAAGTATTATCTATTTTATTAATGGAAAAAATACAAAAAAAACCCCAAAACATACAAAATTAATAGGGAAATAGTAACAACAAAGTAATATATTATAAGTAGGATTTGATGTTCATGTAATTTGTATTATGTGAGTTGCCTTCTTACAAGTGCCTTCTTAGCACCGATATAGGCTAGGCAGTGACTGGCTTCAGAGCATCTCTGAAGAGAAGGACTTGGGGGTACTGGTGGATGAGAAGCTCAANCTGGAACAGGTTGCCCAGAGAAGTGGTGGAAGCCCCATCCCTGGAAGTTTTTAAGGCCGGGTTACATGGGGCTCTGGACAACCTGATCTAGTGGGAGGTGTCCCTGCCCATGGCAGGGGGGTTGGAACTAGATGATCTTTAAGGTCCCTTCCAACCCTGACAATTCTATGATTCTATGATTCTATAAGTGTTTGCCTATCCTAGCTAACTCCAAAGGGGCCAAGGAAGCTTAGGCTACTAATTCAGACATATCCATTAAGACTGTAAAGGATGGTTTGGGCTGAAATTGCTTTTCAAAGGGCAGGGTCAAATCTTACTCCTTTAAAATCAAGAGTATGATTAAAGAATTGGAAAAGACGCTTTACAGTGAGAAACTCAGGAAGTTCAACCTATTTTGCTTACTACTAAAAGGTCAAAGGGTGACTTAATTACAGCCTGACATTACCTGCAGGAATAATCTCAGTAATGACTTCTCAGCCTGGCGGGCAAAGATAGAACGAAAGTCTGTGGCTGGAAGCTGAAGATAATTCAGACTAAAAACCAAATATAATTATTGGCCACTGTAATAAATAATAATTATCAGAGTGGCTGATCCATTAAGAAAAGCAACTTCAAAATCAAAATCAGATTTATTAAAAAAAATAGGCTGTAAATCAGGCAGTCATCAAGGAAGGAACATGGGTTGTGCTGTGCCACATTCAGGCCAGCGCCTCACACTGCCCAGTAATCTAGGAATCTATAAACCCACTATCCTGGAGGTTTTTTACTTTGATCTGTTTAAAGAAACTATTGTGTACATGCTTATCATGGGGACATTTAATCACTGTTAATATACGCATAAGGTTCAAAGCAGGGCAATTACCATTTTTTCCAACTGCAGCCTCTCATGATTTGCCACTGCCTCTCCCAGCGCTCATGTTTTGAAAACTAATTCCCGTTATCTAAAAGACTTTCCAAAGCAAACACAGCAGTGTAGCACTTTCTAATATTTATTTTGTGTTCTCAAAGAAAAGGCAAGAGCAGTAGGGGTTTTTGTGGAGAGACAATTCTTCTATAAAGGTCCTTGTGTCCACTGTAGCTTTAAAATGTTCCCCTACCCCTTTACTGAGTCCAAGGACCAGGCCTACGGGCAGAGGGGTTTGATGTATAACTTCTAAATATTCAATAGGTGATTTTTTCCCATGGGAATTATCCAAAGGTCTTACTCTGGTAGTAGCAAACTCTGCTTCAGTGCCTAACAGTAGCAGAAGACTGCAAATGAAAAGAGTTTTCACATACTAAGACAGGGATCTGTAGTTTTTAAGGTCACTGTGATCCTCTCTCTAGTCTTCTTTCCTACATAACTTGGACCAAAAAACTTCTTTGCCTCCAGCTTTCGTGTGTTTGACTTTATGGAGAGCACCCATCACCCATTCCCCACGCTTGTCTGATGTAAATGGTCAGCTTGGTGGGGCTGGGAGCAGCTCGGCAGACATGTGTAGCACACTGTGTTCATTCACAGTATTATCATCCACCCAGATTAGCAGCTGAGCGCTGCTGGTTACAGACGGCAATGCCTGGGAGTAACTACGGGCCTTGCAAGATATGGTTGAGTTGCTGACTCCATCGCAGACTCCTTGCCTGACCTTGGAACTGTAGCGCTGTCTGCCTGCATGTTTAAGAAGTTAAGATAATATTACTTGTTTGCCTCACAAGGATTTTGGGAGATCAGCGGCACTGTTTATTGAAGCTAGCTGTAAAGTATTATGGTGATGAGAACTATATAAATATCTATGTTCATGAAACCTCAGTTAGAACACTATCCATCTTGCTAGAGGAAAACACACTTCAAGTCCCTCAGTCCCTACAAGACCATGGTACAGTTCACACACACGTTTCCGGCATTTCAGAGGCAAAAAAGTCTCGATTGTGATGGAGCCGCAAAGGGGAAACCCGCAGTGACTGAGCACGGGGCGCTGCACAGCGTGAGGTTTGCTGTGATTTACAATCTCAGGCGCGGAAAGGAGCTACTGGCAAGCGCTGCCTTGGTCTCTTAGTCTTAGTCCTAGCCCAGTGATGCAGCTGAGGGCCCTTGGGGAGAAGCGAAGGCCCTGAGGAGCGTACAGAGACATAGCTGCTTCCAATGGACATGCTCAAGAGCACATGCACATGCCACAGATCATACAGACACAGTAAGAGGTCACTTAACTGGGGCTTTACAAACATTTTCAAAGTACTTTACAAACAATTTATTAATAGATGACATATTTTTGCTAAAGGCACAACCAGCACAACCAGATTTTATTACAGGTGTAAATAACACTGGGAGAATTTAAGTGCAAGCCTCATTTCTGCACTCTTAATCCCTCCTCCCGTTGTCATGTTAAAGGTCTGCTTAATCATTCAGCCCTTTTCCCTCCACATCCGTGGATGCTTCATCCACACTTATTTATTTTATGGAGATTTATACAAATGCCAGGAGGTACCTAGCAGTGCCCTCCAGGTTTCTTGGCCCCAGTGAAAAAATAAACAACGCTAAAACCCAGATGTAACCCAGCAGCCAGTGGTGCAATTTAACTCGTTAGGAAGAAAAGGCAGCACCTTAGAAAACCACTCGGGATATTTTTAACCCGGCACTGAAGAAGCTGAGCACCCTTGGCTGGAGAAGAACAAGCCAGAAGTGAGGGCAGGGCTGGGCCCCAACACGTGTGCGGGGGTCTCAGCCCACACTGTCCCTGGGGAGCTGGACTTGAAAGGCATGGGGAGCCCCTGGCACCAGCACCCATGCTGGTGAGGCACGATGGGGATACTGGGGACGGTGGGAATGTATCCCAGGGGTGCCAGACACGCAGGAGCGAGTGAAAGGCGTACCTATTGTGGGGAGAGGGGGTACGGACAGGGCTCCGCGGGGTGTTTCTGAGGGACAAGGATGGGAGGTGCCTGAGGAGAAGAAAAGGTTCCTTGCCAGGAGCAGTGGGATGCAGCCAGGGGGAAGTGCGCTCCTTGGAGGTAGGGTACGAGTCGGGGAACAACTCCTCACTGCTGGGGTGGGGGCGCAGGTAGGACACACACACACACACACACACATCCCNCGGGCTACTCGGCGGGGCGCGGGGTTTCGGCGACGAGGAGGAGCGGCGCTGCGACGCCATCCGCATCGCCATGTGCCAGAACCTAGGCTACAATGTCACCAAGATGCCCAATCTGGTGGGACACGAGCTGCAGGCGGACGCGGAGCTGCAGCTCACCACCTTCACCCCCCTCATCCAGTACGGCTGTTCCAGTCAGCTTCAGGTGGGTTCGGGACCCCGGGGTTGCCTTTTGTGCGTGGCCGGGGAGAGGTGGGGGGGGAAAGCTCTGCAGCGCCCAGACCTCCTGCCATCACCCCGCCACCCATTCCCATCCTCGATCCCATTCCCTCGGCTCCGTCCAAAAAGAAAATCCCCGAAAGTGCTGTTTCTGGCTGCCTGGGAAGAGCGTGGTTCGCCCCGGCTGGAGGTGCGAGCGGGGCAGCTCAGCGCAGCCCCGGGAAGGCGGCGGGTGGCCAGACGGGTTGTCGCGGCGGGGAGCGGTCCTCCCCTCCCGACTGGAAAGGTTCAGCCTCCCGGGTTTTTGCCTGCTCCCTGCCCTCCGTTTCTGTTGTACCGGAGGTGCTGCGCCCCTCCTAAATGAGACGCCAAGGGAGCTGGCTCCTGGGAGCCGCTGGCTGCTCGGGACCTCCTCCGAGAGTTCCACCGCAGGAGTTTCTTTCCCAGGCGAATGGCAAGATCCTTGCCTTCCCCACGGGCATGGATTTCATCAAACAAAAAACAGCTTGTTTCTTGGGGCAGAGTTCCCGACTTAGCACGCAATCTCGCTTACGCTGTCCTGTCGCAGAATTGTGATTATTCAAAAGCCGGGAAGACGGCAATGTGTTACTAGTCTTGTAAAGACGCGTGTGACTTTATGGTAGAAGAAAAAGACGTTCTTGAAGGAGGATTGTGAAGCTGAGTAATCCAATAAATGCCTTTTCTTCTGTTCGTTTGTTAGCTGTAATATCCAGGCAGTGCCCAGAACAAATATATGTATTTGTTTAAACCGCTTTTACGTATTTGTTTAAACAACTTTAATTGTTTTTTTTGCTTTCCTAAATTGCGCCCTTGAGGTTTCAATCGGGCTATATCCCACTCGTTTTATTGAAACCGGTGGGCTAAATTTATACGAAGATAATCTAGAGGGTAAAATGTTCAGGCTTTGGCTTTGGGCCACATTTGAACTGAAAGAAGACAACATTGTTAGGTTTTGGGGTTTTTTCTCCTTTGTTTTTGTTGTTCTCGGTTTATTTATTCTATGCTGCTTCCTGTTTTTTAAGGCAAAGGACCAAATATTGCTGCTAAAAAGGAAAAAAAAAAGGAAACTTGTTATATTCCAACCTGTTTAATTTTCCCCTAACCTTGTGATTTCTGTTTCTCTCTTCCAGTTCTTCCTTTGTTCAGTCTATGTCCCGATGTGCACAGAGAAGATTAACATCCCCATAGGTCCATGTGGTGGCATGTGCCTCTCTGTCAAAAGAAGATGCGAGCCCGTTCTAAAAGAATTTGGATTTGCCTGGCCGGACAGCCTAAACTGCAGCAAATTCCCACCCCAGAATGATCACAACCACATGTGCATGGAGGGCCCAGGAGACGAAGAGGTTCCCCTTCATAGTAAGACCTCCTTGCAGCCAGGAGAAGAGTGCCACAGCATGGGATCTAATTCGGATCAGTACATCTGGGTGAAGAGAAGCTTGAACTGTGTCCTGAAGTGCGGCTATGACGCTGGTCTCTACAGCAGGTCGGCTAAGGAATTCACAGATATCTGGATGGCTGTGTGGGCCAGTCTTTGCTTCATCTCAACTGCCTTCACAGTCCTGACCTTCCTGATTGATTCATCCAGATTTTCCTACCCGGAGCGCCCAATCATATTTTTGAGCATGTGCTACAATATTTATAGCATTGCTTATATTGTGAGGCTAACTGTGGGCCGGGAAAGGATATCCTGTGATTTTGAAGAGGCAGCAGAACCTGTTCTTATCCAAGAAGGTCTTAAGAACACAGGATGTGCTATAATTTTCTTGCTGATGTATTTTTTTGGGATGGCTAGCTCCATCTGGTGGGTTATTCTCACACTGACGTGGTTTCTGGCTGCTGGACTCAAGTGGGGCCATGAAGCTATAGAAATGCACAGCTCTTATTTCCATATTGCAGCCTGGGCTATCCCTGCGGTGAAGACCATTGTCATTTTAATTATGAGACTAGTAGATGCGGATGAGCTCACTGGTCTGTGCTACGTTGGGAACCAGAACCTAGATGCACTGACAGGCTTTGTCGTCGCTCCACTTTTTACCTACCTGGTTATTGGGACTTTATTCATTGCAGCAGGGCTAGTGGCCTTATTTAAAATCAGGTCTAATCTTCAGAAAGATGGAACTAAAACTGACAAACTGGAAAGGCTGATGGTTAAAATCGGTGTCTTTTCAGTACTGTACACTGTCCCAGCAACATGCGTCATTGCCTGTTATTTCTACGAAATCTCCAACTGGGCCATTTTCCGCTATTCGGCAGATGATTCTAATATGGCAGTGGAGATGCTCAAAATCTTCATGTCCCTCCTGGTGGGTATTACATCAGGTATGTGGATCTGGTCGGCCAAAACTCTGCACACATGGCAGAAGTGCTCGAACAGACTGGTGAACTCGGGGAAAGTGAAACGACAGAAGAGAACAGATGGTTGGGTGAAACCTGGGAAAGGGAACGAGACTGTCGTATGAGAAAAGAACGACAGCCCGATGGTCTGACTGCTGTCCCGTGGAGGACTGATCATGTGTAAGCATTGCCGTGTAAATGTTGGGAGTAGAGTAGGGAGACAGTTACACAAACTGTCTCTAGGGGGTGGAAGAAAAAGCCTTAACTAATAAACAGCAAAAACATCATGCTGCAGATGCAATAGCCATAAACAATGCTGCCCAAAATAGGAAAGCCCAGGGAGGCTTTAAAAGCTGTGAAATATCCAAACACAATATCTTTTTTTTTTTTTTTTTAATGTTTTAATTTTAAAGCAGGATGCAATATATTGAAGTCTTTAGAAGCTGAGGGACTATACCCCACAGCTGTAGGATGTTGTCATCTTCTTATCATCTGATAGCTGATGGAGCAAAGGCAGTTCGGGAACAAATTTTGGGCTGATTTAGAGTCCACTTATCAGAAGATGAAGCACCCAGGGCACCAGTTAGATGTCTTCTTTCCGATTTTGTTGTGAAGGAAGGACTTGCTGAGGCCTGTGTCTCTGCCCGGGGGAATCCTGTGCAGCACACAGGAGCAACACTTGTTGTTCCTGTGTGCTGCACAAGTCAGCCAAGGATCAGGTCCTTCAGCAAGTACCAAGTGGACTTTCCAGGTTTGAGAGTTACCCATGATGAGTAGGATTTAGTGAGATATTAATGAGGATGATTCTTTAAGTCATTTGATAGTCTAATTATAATTTTAACTCATTTGCTGTCTGTAACCTGGTCTGACTTGAGAGTTGACTTTGCCTTGAGCGGGTATTTGGACCTTCCTAGGTCCCTTCCCACTTGAATTATTCTATGGTTCTATGAATATTTCTAATTTTTAAAAATCTCTCAAGGCCATTGTCAGAAGTAGAGGAGTCAGTGGGAGCTGGGAAACTTTTTGTGGTCTTCTATATTGATTATTTTTATCTGTCTGCCTCTGTTCCTGTCCCTTCAGGTGCTCCTGCTACTTCCAGCAAACTATTTTGCTGCATTTAATAGCTTTAAAGTCTTACATTATAGTGATCCTTCCTCCAGGAAAGACAAAAATGAGTTGAGGGTCTCTTCAAACAATGCCAGTTTTCTCCAAGTAAACTTATCTGTCTCTCTCTGGAGACCAATTTCATGAAGCAATTAAGTCTTAATATATTTCGTTCAGTGTGATGGTATCTCTGCAGACGCCAGTCTGGGAGAAGTGAAATGTTAAGTTCCTTGGCAACCTCATGTTCACACAGATCAGTTGTATAATTATGTGTGTCAGTTACAATTAAAAGAACATTCTCAGCCCATGACATCACAGTACAGCTGACTGCCTCACAACGATGCTCCAATTGCTCACTGACAGCCATGGAGATTTTTTTTTTTTTTGATATATATTTATGTGCAGAATGTGAGCAAGCATTCAGTCCTCAGGAATGACTAGAGACGTTTTCAGCGTGTGTAAAGGGATCCTGAGAGAAGAGAAGAGAAGAGATGCAACTTCATGGTGAATAATGTTGTTTCATAGCAGCTGTTGAGTTTTCTTATCCTTTTATTTGAGGAGGCATTGGCTTGTGCTCATGGGGAGCTTGAACCTTGTGTCAGGGGCTTGTTTGCCTGATAAGAAAGGTGATGCAAATAAAAATATTCTAGAAGCACTTAAGAGAACACAGTTCTGATGCCCTATCCCTTTCAAGGACTTTGGGTTTATCTGTGTGCCCTAAACTTTTGCTTCATTTATTTTTCTGGAGCTTGGTCAGCTGCAGAGCATCCCCCTGGTGCCCTGACTTGCACGAGCTTTGAGGGCAACAGAGAACAGGCACTGCTTTATTACAGTCCTCGCTTTTCACACAGGTGCCCCATGTGCTTCCCAAACCACAATTCATTCCAGCTCTGGCTGTGAGCACTAATCTGTCCCAGAAGCACGTATTGTTTCAATGTCAATGTTGAAACATGTGCTAGAGCACTTTTTTTTAAAAAAAAAGTAAAAAAATCCAAACCCCAAACAAACCCTAATTGCAGTCTTTGCGGTTGGGCTCCCTCTCTAGCAGAACAAGTGACAACTTGACACATTCTGCTCGAGACACACAAGCATTGTCTTGGCCAATGCTGCATTCCAGCAAAGCCTTTTTATCCTCTCCATGAAGTCTCTTGGTATTAGTGTTGCGTTTGGATCTGGTTATTCTTCTGTGACAAGGAGTTCCACAAGTAGATCTTCACATGGCTGAGCTTCTCCATCATACAATCTTTCTCCTAGTGCAGCAACGGACATAAAAATCAGCCACTATGTGTTGACATTCAAGGGGTGAGGACCCAGTATGAGCCTTTTCTTGTAACCTAGTATTGGACTGTGTCAAGACGTCACGTTCACTCAAGTGTCCTTCACTCTGAAATGGTTTGGATGCTCTTCTGGCCAATACAACCCATGTTTGACCTGACTGAT
This sequence comes from Baryphthengus martii, assembly GCA_013396935.1. Taxonomy (NCBI): domain Eukaryota; kingdom Metazoa; phylum Chordata; class Aves; order Coraciiformes; family Momotidae; genus Baryphthengus; species Baryphthengus martii. The sequence continues at coordinate 319,384 of VWZK01020185.1, forward strand.
TCAATAAACAACAATTTTAACCATGTTGTTAAATGATGTGAATGTTAAGTAATACATTATCAGATCTGTGCATCTCTGCCTGTGACTTCATGGACTGTTGGCAAATGGATGTCCCCAGTGATTTGAGATACTGGAAGTGAGTTGGATGAGGATAGCACTGCATAGATGTATGAGGGACCTGGGAGGATATTCCATTAAAGAGTGTGTGGGACTTAAATACTATGGGGAGAAGGTGGACCGAGGAGGCACACCAGCTGCTGTTCCCAAGCATTCAGGGAGACACTGTACCAGCCCAAAGTGAGATTGTCTGTTGTGACATTGAAACCGTTTCATGCATGTATTCATCCACATGCATTTGCCTTGCTCCACTTCAGGACTCTGTGAGTGGGAAGTCACAGCAGATAGCTTAAGACCCACCGGTTGTGGAAAGTAGGTATCTGCAATTCCTATGTTCTTTCATTTCAATGCTGTTATGAATTTAAAGCCAAAAAATGTGTGACTAATCTTGTCTCGGAAGCACAGTTGCTGTGGTTATACAACCAGAAACTGCAGCAGTTACCTTCCTTGTGCAATCCCTCCTCCCTTCTTCCTGCCCCTGATGTATGCTCTTCTCACTGCAGGTTTCGGAAGCATCTGTTGGAGAGGTACAAGCTTAGCTCCTGTGTTAGACAAATTAGCTCCTTTTTCTGAATTTTAAGGAAATAGACACTGATTATTTTGGGGTGTACAGAAAATATATCTACTTCAATGTATGTACTGTAAATTTCTAATTTATCACTGTAAAAAAACCAAACAACTTTGCTATTTAATTTTTATATCAAAATAAAATTTTAACCTCTGTGGATAACTGAGATATTTCTGGCAGCCCTCACGTTTGTGGTGAGTTTGTTTCTTAAATTTGCTTCATCGTTGTTGGAAGTGCTTTTTTCCCCTGAAGGAAGGAGGACTGAAATGCTCATCTGTGGTGAAGGGATTCCTCCAGTGGGTTAATCCAGCATGGTTTGGATCTAAATGTGGGTTGTGAGAAGTAGCTGAGAACAAAACAGCCTTGGGCAGCAGCGAAAGTACATACATGCTCCAGGGCTTGCACATGGAGTGGACAGAAACTCTTTCAAAGATGATGCACAGGTCCCAGGTGCTGGCTGGGGCCGCTGGAGCTTTGGGCTTGTCTGAGCACATCCCCAAAACCAAACAGGAGTTCAAAGATGGAAGCACAACCATCCACTGCTGTAGCACTGCTGTGATGTGGATCCCTGGGAGAGTAGAGACACCTGTAAGGCTCCCTTTTATTTCACGTAGTATGAAATATGTACATCCAGAGATGCCCTGAGCATTCTGATATGGTGGAGGATGACAGCGGCACCACCTGTATGTGGTAGCTTTTGGAAGGGGCAGATTCTGCCCTTAGTACCATAGTTGAAATGAATTTACTCCCAGGGGTCAATTTCAGCCCTTCGGAGGACAGATTCGACTGGTTGTCTACACTTTCTTGCAACTTTTTTTTTTTTTTTTTAATTAAGCCTATTAATGCTTTGCTTTATTTTTCATTCCTTTTTGTCATTTCTGTTCACAGTTAGAATGTATCGTGGCAGCATGGAGTTCCTTCTTTTTGTGGGAACAAAAGGAGTTCCTTCTTTTTGTGTCTACATCCCTCACCCTTTTTTCTGACACTGATACTAGTCATCATCCAAACTCACTATCATCTCCATCATGAAGCATTCTGTGTGCAGGATTACTTAATCAGCATAATGTTATTCCAACAAGAACCTAAATCAGACTAGAGTGGATAATAGTGAGGATATGCTATGGAAAAGACACTAGGAATTATCACCTGTGATCTGTAGCTAATCAAGTTTTGAAGAGCATCATCTAAAACTGGTAATTAGAGTGATTTCCTAATGCCTTTGGCAGCTCATCACTGCAATGTTCTCAGGTTGGTGATTAATGAGGTCTCTGAAACTTAGGAGTCTTTAATATAGCTGCAATTATATGTAACCAACATAAAAGAAAAGAGCTTCTGGGTGAGGGAGCAGGATCTCCCTCTCGTCTTGGAGCTATTCACACCACCAGAGATTCCCAGGCATAGTGTTCAAGGTGATGTTGGCCTCTCCAGGTCTCTCTGATGCCCACTTGCCCTTACGCTTGTCCCGCACATCATATATCTCAAAGCATCTTCGGTGATGTAACAATGAATTTCTGGAGTGACTTCGAATGGGGGACGACCTCCCTGAGGCACTGGGATGACAAATCAGACCAGGTTTGCCTACGGAGGGGTACATGCGTTTGTATACAAAACTCCAAAACTCATTTAAAACAAACAAACGGTTAAGCCTTTATGAGGACTTTTTGTGATTGTTTTGCTATCTAGGCTTGAGTTTTTTTGCTTGGTTGATTTTGTCTTGATTTTTTAAAGCGGGCTTTACAGGGAGTGAATGTTAAGGATTTTATAGCAAAGGAGATCAGAGTTCTGCTGCTAAAATTCAGAAGTATTCTAGGCTATCATGAGACCTTGGCTTTGATGGTTGAGTTCCCACCACACCTCCTCCATCCTCAGCCACTCATACCCATACCAGCACCGCATTTCAGCTCCTCCTTCCTTTTGCCAGTACAACTATTTGTGGGGCTGTGCTGTCAGCAAAAAGATTCAGGTTAAAAATAACCATCAGAATTTTTGCTTTGTTTTATACTGGAGGTTTATTTTTAACTTGTATTGTATCAGTGATCCGGTTTATGCAGCAGCCCCACCAAGTGCTGTACTGGCGCAGCGAGGCAGCATGAGCTGCCAAGGGAGCAGGGGTCTGGCTTACATCTCCTTGGCTCCTGAAAGCAGCATCCCATGCAGCTACTCCCCAAGCCCTTTTGCACCAACATTCCCATGAGGCCAGGGCTGTGTCTACCCGAAGAGATGCAGGAATGGGCAAGAGACAAGCAGCCAGTACCTGATCACTAACAGCTTCCCCAGCTTCGGCCAAAATAAATCCTTTAGTAAGGTTGTTGGTTAGTCCCCAAGTTTCATGCTGCACTAGGGATGATCGAGTCCAGCTTTGAACTGCTCACTTATAGGTGAAAGCCCATTGCACAGCCCCACAACAGCTGTGTCACTGATGCTCCATAGTGGCCTTTTTGGCATGCTTGGGCTAATTGGCTTGTAATATATGCCAGGAGTTTGCAGCCTCTGTGTCAACCAAGGATGGCTCAACCAGACTGCCAAGTATGAATGTAGTTTGAGTACAAAGCAGAGCATGTCTTCATGCTTGCAAAGCCAACGCTGGCTGCAACAATGATAAGACGCATCCTGGTCCAGCCTGGAGCCGAGTCGTGCCCTTCTCCCACTGTGCCTCATCAGGAAGAACGGACGAGAGGACGGGTGCGGATCAGGCAGCTCCCAGCTGATGCTGAGCTGGTACGGTAGATCCCATATCACTATTTCCTGCAGCTGGGAAATGATTTCTGGCCAGGGTTCCTGTACATCCTGGCAGGCTCCAGCTGCTGTAACAGCTTTGTGTTGTTAACAACCAGATGTTTTGTTTTACGCTCTGGGAACAGGCTACCAAACTGTCACCACGGGGCTGGAAGAGCACAAAGGTGGCTTAGAGGGTAGCAGCAGAAAATGAGGACTCACTTTCTAAGGTATCACTGGGAAACTATTGTTCTGTTTTCCTAGTTTTTGGGGGGAGCAGGGGCTCTCCGTGTTCCAGACATTAAGTACAACACTAGAGGAACAGGTTAAACTCCAAGCACAAAAATTATTGCACTGCAATGTTTACTGTAATTCGTAACCTTTGATTTTGTGGCAGTGCTTGCATGTCAGAAGCAATAGGGCTGATTAATTAGATCCACTTCCGAGGATTCAGGGAGGGAAGACTTAACTTTAATTTTGTCCATTTTCTAATCAACAGTTTAAAACATTAAAAAAAACCCCAACAATTACCCGCTGGTGAGATAAATATCTTCACTTTATATTTCCATCAGTATTTAGCTGGTTTCCTGCCTGCTTCTTTCATTTCCTGAGCTTATTCTGAGGAAGGGAAAAACATCCTTCCTGTAAAATCGATGCAAATCTTTTGATGATCTGCTTCTACAATATTAAGGTTTAAAACATTATTATGCAGAGAAACAGCCTGACATTAAATGTTTCAATGGATGAAGTACTTTCTTCTGAAACAACTCAGAGACACTCTCAATCAAGTGCTTGGTAAGAGATGATAAGCAAAGTGCAGTGGAAAAGCAGGAACTGAGTCTTTTCAGGGATTTTTGTTGCACTTTTGGGTCCTTTGCTTTGCAGCAAGGGGTGGCTGACATCTAGTGGCAGCTGCACCCTTGGCCCCATCCCCTCACTGCTGCTCACTAGCCCCATTCTATTTGTGTCCACACCATTCCCAGGGGGTTGCTGGGGGCAGATTTGCTTTTCGTGGCGCTGCAGGGCTGGGATACAAAGCAGGGAGCTGCTGCTGGGCTGAGGCTCCTCACCTCCACCCACTGCCCAGCCCTACCAGTCTATGCCCCGACCTGCGTTGCATCGGTCACAGGAGGTCCAGCATCTCTTTGGTAAGACCAGTGCTGTTGTAGGCTTTTGTAGAACGGTTTGGGTTGGAAGGGACCTTTGAACCTCATCTAGTCCAACTCCCCTGCAGTGAGCAGGGACATCATCAACTAGATCATATTTCTCAGGGCCCTGTCCAACCTGATCTGGAATGTTTCCAGGAAAGGGGGCATCTACCACCTCTCTGGGCAACCTGTGCCAGTGTTTCACCACCCTGGATTTCTTCCTGGGTCTTAATGTTGAACTCGTTAAATGGATATTCAGAGGCAATGGAGTACAGAGACAGGAGGACTGTCCATCTCCTCCCTCCATCAAGGCTCCAAATCAACATCCAGAAAGCTGAGGGCAAGGTGAGGCATATACAACAGCTGCTGGTGGTGAAGTCTTTGCCCAGCAGCATGTCTACCAGCTCTGGGCCATACATGATGGTTTGTACCAAGTCCATCAGCTAAGGAAATCACAACATTACCCTCTTGCTTAATATAAATCTTTCCTTCATGCTCAGCTCTGGGCTCGGGGCTCGTATGGCATTAGCAGGTTGCTAACATTGCTCAAAGAGATTAAAAAAAAAGACCCAATAACATGGGAGTGTGGCGAAAGGACCAAAGGGACTTGGCCCTTGCTGTGCAAGGGAGACTGCCAGTGGCAGAAGCCAGTAGCGCATATACTCCAATAAGCTCATTCGAAAGACTTAACATGATCTCTTCTTTGACCTCACGTTAGCTATGTTTAAAAGAAAGAAGACTGAGAGAGCACACCAGAAAGGAAAACCTCCAGCTTGAGATGATAGACTTTTTTTCTGACAGCTGGCAAGGCCCCAGGCCCCAGGCAGAAAGCAAAAAGCATTTGCAGAGTCACATGCAGGAGAACCACAATGAAACCATAGCATCATTTTGAAAGGCAGGGACTTCAGTAGAGGCCTGGAAATGGAGAAGTGTTCTCAGAGAAGGAGGGGTATATATAGATAATGCTGAAAAAGTCAGCTACAGAGGCCCCAGCATATGAAAGTTATGACAAACTATAGTACCATTCCACTCACAAAACAATCATGTTTCTACAGCCGTGGCCTGAGCGGAGCCAAAAGAAGTGAGGAGCCATCCCTGCATCCCTGGAGAATGGTTTTATAACTGAAGCAGGGAAAGGGGCAGATCTCATCCTGCAACACCAGTAATTCATCCTGTCAGTATTGGCAAAGCCAGCCCTCAGTTTGCCATGGGATGAGCTGGATTTCTCTTCTGCGAGCCCACAAGGTCTATCCCTCTCTAAACTACCCAAGAGCAGTGTCTGCATCTGCCAGAGCCTTGAGAGCTTCAGGATGTGCTGGGACACTGCACAGGCCACATCCCTTTGTTTTTATTTTTTGGGCTTTTTCTTTTTCTGGCTGTGAAAAGTCAGGTTTGAAAGGTGTGGCCACCAGCCCAGTCCTCCTTGCTCATGTGACCTTTCCAGTATCTGTGTTCTGCAGCCCCATGATTCCCTCTCACATCCTGGGCTCCCATCATGAGTCAGGATCTCCCAAATCTGCTACTGAACTGCTGTCTCATGTCGCAGAGGGAATGGCCTGACTGTCACAGACTGAGGGAGAGCAGGATCCAAGAGGATCCATGGCTATTGGGAAATAAGTCATGATAGGACGAGAGGAAATGGCCTCAAGTTGCGTCAAGGGAGATTTAGATTGAATATTAGGAAAGCTTTCTTCACTGGAACAGTTGTAAAGCATTGGAACAGGCTGTCCAGGAAAGTGGTGGAGTCATCATTCCTGAAGGTATTTAAAAGACAGCGCAGTAGATGTGGTGTTTATGGACATGGTTTAGTGGTGGATCTGGCAGTGCTGGGTTAGTGGTTGAACTCAATGATCTTAAAGGTCTTTTCCAACCTAAATGATTCTACAATGTTATGATACTACTTCGGTACTAGGCCATGCAGAGGAAGGCAGTGTATGGGTATGCAAGGAGTGCCTAGAACCTCCACACCTCCCCAGCTCTGCTAAAGCAACTAAAGAAAAAGGAGGCACAAGTTTTTAGATGCTCAGATTTGAAAGCCTTTCCCTATAATCCCAGAAGAACCGCACTAACCTCCTAGTGACAGAAGAAAGACCAAGAGGTTTGAAGGTCTGTTAGCCCGAAGAGGTACACAGGGTGGAGTAAGCAGGAGAAAAATTTCTGTATAAATAGTTTCACAGTAAAAATAAATCCTGGCACTTCACATCGCATTCCCTACAGCACATGTTGGCTCATCACTCCTCATTTAAGGAAGCAAATGGATTTCTTCCTCAAGAAAAGGAGAAGAATCTGCCTTATTGAAAAACAAAGACAATGAAGTTCTTTCTCCATCTAACTACATATCTACACATTTACACACAAATTTGCTTAAGTGTTATTTTTAAATTAATGCTGATATGCACATAGACAGCCATTAGAAATTCCTATCTCAGAATCATATTCTCAATGAAGACAAAGTTCAGGTTAAATAATTTACCTCCCCTTACAGAGGAAGTGATTGCTGACCCTGGGACTAAGGCGGTCAGTGTTTATAGACCTCAGGCTGCCATTTCTTTTTGAAAACCACCCCTATCTTCTAAACTTCTCCTAGACTGGAGCAGGTAGACACAGGGCTGCCACATGCCGGCTGCTGAAGGAGATGAAGCTGCTGTGCTGCATGGTGACACCCATGGTGAGGAGCAGCTGAGGCTGCCTTCCCTGGCTAGCCTGGGTCTTTGGGGCAGGCTTTGGAGATGTACAGATGTGACCACCAAACCCAGGGTTTCCAGAGCCACACCATGATCTTGTGCTAACATGTTCATTCCCCTGGATGCAGAAGAAAAAAAGAAAAATCTCCCTAATAACAGAGGTTGGAAAGCAAACTGGACTTGAGCCCTGTAGAGCAGAGGAAGGACCATGGAAGATACCAGAAAGATGCAAACTCGAACAAAATGGAAGGAGAGCTCCAAGATGCCCCACACAGCATGGGCAGATGTCTGTCCTGGGGCCAGCCATGGCTGGTCAGCACTCCCACGGGGCTGCTGCTGAAGGGACACCACGGGATACTTCAAAGGTATGGGGTGTTTAAACTAATCTGAGCATCGCTGCCCAAAGCAGATGAGGCAGTGCCCAACTCTTGGCCAAGCTGAAGGGTCAGTAGCTGCCAGCAGAGACAAAAACGGAGAATGAAAGATTTTTAATAAATGCAGCCACTTGCAAAGTGCGTATCTATACACAGCTGATCATAGAATCATTTAGGTAGGAAAGGGCCCATAAGATTGTTGAGGCCAACTGTTAACCTACCATCTTTTAGCCCTTTTTTATTCATGACTTAATGTGCTTTTATCATGTCCTCACACTGCCAGGAACACTTTAAGCTGACACTTGAACAGGACAAAACTAGCATATTTCAGCTCGATCTAATACTGACTTAGAAGTACTTGCCAGCTTCAAGCCACTGTCTCAGGTTCCTGTTTCATACTTTAAACCACTGCTGGAGGTGGAAGAAAGTGGTTTTGGCTGTGACTAGAACATAACATGTTATATCCTTGAAGGTAATAGCCATTTGTCTGGTAAATAAACAGAAAAAAATAATTACTGTTCTTCTTGGCTGTGTTCAGTAACCACTGACGTGTCCACAAGTAACCATAAAAATCATTACAATCTGGTCACCATATAAATTCAATTCCCTGAGGGCTGGGCTTGGTTCTGGGAGATCTACCTGCAATTCAGCAGGGTCCTATGAATCCAGATTTCTGCAGTTGTCACTCTTCAAAAAGGAGCACATGAGGACAAGCGTATTCATTTCTGTAATTTCACTAAAAAGCTGTGTTTTTTAAAATTATTCTACATAATGTGAGGATAACTTTAGTTGGATCAGCTATCTCAGCAACTTCGCTGAACAACTTTATCACATCAATGAGAAAAAAAATGAATTTATGTTCAAAACCACTGATCTTGACTCTTGATTCAAAGTATTTTAACCCAAATTTTGTGGTAATAAATATCATTTGATTGATTACTCCCAAAATATTGACTCTGATCTGGAGTGTTTGCTCAGTGACCAGCCTCAGAGCACTCTGAAATCACAGGGGTGTTGTTTACTCGCTTGATGGATGCCAGATTGGTGAACAGGAGGAAGGCTTCAATAAATCATTTCTGACGTTAACCTTGCAGAAACAAATTCCCATGAGTGTTTGTGTTAGTTCTGCCACCAGTGCTTGTGCAAACACTGTAGGACAGAATTCACAGCACTATCTGTGACTAGTTTTGCAAACAAAAGTTCCTGATCAGCATTTCCAGGCAAAGTCAACGGGACAGGCAGGGATGAAGCAAAATGCACTTTGTTTATTCAAACAACTGTTAATGTATCTTTAGCAAATATGCATGAAACTTATCATAACAGATTTTGGGAATGATAAAAAAAAACAAAAAGAAAAAGAAAGCATGCAGTGGATTATGCAATGGAATATGATTTTTATTTGTATAAATAACCAGAATGTTCTAAATGTCCAACCTCTGGCATCTGTATTATTTTTATGTGCTATTTTTAGTGTAATGTCTATGTACACCACAAAATTTTCCCTACAGTTTGCTGTAGTGATTAAGATGGTATAGGTCAGGTTTCTTGATATATCATTAGATATAGGTGAATATGGAAACCTCTGTTTCTGAGGACAGGCACTGTAAGTTAGTGAGAAGCAATATACAGCAAGTATATATATGTATACATATGTATTATCTTTTTAATTTAAAAATCTCCTGATGATAACCTTGTGGAGAATTGCCATAATCTCTTCAAGAACAGGTTCAGCAAAACCTGTAACTGCAAAAGCTCTAGTGGAACATTGCTCTGCAAGGACATGGACTCACTTTCATTTGTACTACAGGGAACTGTGGCTGCCTGGCTGAGCAACACTGCCTGAGGTCCGCCAGCATGTGGGAATGTCATATTACCACCACCAAGGACTGGCTGAGACCTGAAACCCCACTGATGTCCCACCAATTTCAAAGTTGGGCTCTTAGTCACTGTTTCTAAACAGAAAATATTTTCTGACAGTGATCCTTGAAAACTCATTTTCAGATCTTGAAGGTCAACAGAGTGCTTCCAGACTCAGGATGATGCTTTATTCCTGAAAGTATTTGAGACCAGGCTGGATGAGACTCTGAGCAACCTGGTTTAGTGGGAGATGTCCCTTCTCATGGGCAGGGGGATTGAAACTAGATAAACTTTAAGGTCCCTTCCAACTCTAACCATTCTAGGATTGTATGATTCTATGATGAGACTTTGGATGTTCTGGAGACCCTACATGGAGCTCAGCCACTTTCCCATTCTCCATCACTTCTTTTGAGAAGAAGCAGGATGGTTTGGCTTCCACCACTAAATTAAGTAGGAGACTCTGACCTCCTTAGGGCCTGTTCACTGCTTAGAGAAGACTGTGGGTTAGACAATCCTGATGTGTCGTGTGAGTGGGCAGCTGAGCCCCACACAGTTCTGAAGGAGTGTCCAGGGAACAGGGAAATTTGTGCTGAGGCAGCACTGCTCTCTAGCCACACTCTCATGTGGTCCTGCCAAGCACAGCCTGCACAAGGGTGCATCTCCCAGGGTTTCTGCCTGGGCCACATTCCCATGGATGGAGGAGCGTGTCCTAAGGCAACAAAAGCCAAAAGAAAATCTTTCAAATCTGGGTTGTTCAGCTGCTGTATCCAACACTGCTAACTAACACCAGTCTGCCCAGTCTGGGATGGACCTTTCCACCAAATATATCTCAGAGGCAGGGAAAGTTTTATTTCTCTGTAGCACACGACATAGCTCCCTTTGAGTAAGAGATGAAAAACACCTCTGACCTCAGCAGAGGCTGCAGTGGACTGCCACAAACACCCATTAATAAAACACCACACTTTCTTCACTGCTTCTGTAACTTTTGCCACATGTTAAGCCCCCTCAGCAAGGAGTTGGTTCAATGATTCCAGGGGTTCTTTTTTTTTTTTTTTCCAAAGATAAATTAAAATTCTGCTGGTGATAAATTAAAAGAAAAACTTCGCTGGTGTTTTTTAGCAGGTGGTTCTTCCCACATCACCAGACTCAAAGTCCCTTGGAAACATGTCATTTTTGCTTGGCAGAAAGGTGAAAACAACTGACTGAAACGTGAGAAACCAGCATGTGAGCCTGACAGACCAGACTGCCCACTAACCCGCCATCGCTCATTCATTCAGGCAGCTGCAGTGAGATGGAAAGGAGCAGGGGGGTTCCCTTCTGGGAACACCAGTCAAGAGAATATAGAGTCTGAGTCTGCACTCACTGTCCAGCAGCAGAACCAGGGCAGCCTCATGACAATAACCACCACTTGGTTCTCCAGTATGTCACACCTGCAGTGAGAGAGAGTCCAGCAAAGGGCCACAAAGATGACATAAGGAACTGGAGCATCTCCTCTATAAAGGAAGACTGAGAGAGTTGGGACTGTTCAGCCTGGGGAAGAGAAGGCTCAGAGGGGATCTCATCAATATACATACACCTACAGGGAAGGTGCTGTGGACTCATCATCCTTGGAAATCTTCAAAATCCAGTTGGACATCGTTCAGAGCAACCAGCTCTAGGTAGCCCTGCTTGAGCAGTGAGATTGGATGAGACCTCCAGAGGTCCTTCCAATCTCAACTATTCTGAGTCTGTGACTCCTGCCAAAGTCAAGCCTGCAGCTTTGATAGTGGGAAAAATCTTTCATTTACACTCTGGAAATTGAATTTCCTGGTGATGACACAAGACTTTCCCCCTATCCCCAAGTCAATCTTCTTTCCATCCTGCTGATAGAGAGCGTGGTCACCAAATCAAAGTGCAATAGCTGCAAAATCAAGAGAAGCTTTTCATTTCTGAATGGTCACTTTCCTACAGTGGCCACAGACAGGTGTGTTCCCATGGATAACCTCCACCGTGCCTGTGAGAGCAAGTCTAGGAAACAAGTCTACTGTCAGCAGCAACTGCCTGCATCATGTCTTGAAAATTTGTGGGGCTCTGCAAACTGCAGAAAGGTTAAAGGCTGTGTTCCAGTTAGCATCTTTCATTATCCTTTTGTCCTCACATTAATCCAGGAATGAGGAATAATGAACAAATTCTGTTGTCAGTTTAGCTATGCGTAAAGCAGTATTGTCCGATAAGCATCAGGCACACAGCAACCTTATGCCATCCCCTCTACAAAGGGAACCAAGATGTGCATTTCTCCAGGTAACAGGGTGTTCAGACTTTCATTAAATACTGTAAATGTTCAGTTTGAGGGATTGTGTAGAAAGCTTTTCTGTTGAAACAACTGAAAAGGTTGCCCCTCAGGAGTGAAATGACAACCTTATCCCAGGGCACAAGCCTGACTTTTTGTAAGGAGGAAAGAATTTGTCAAAATAAAGTAAGAATGCCTGGAATTTCGCCTGGTTTCAGAGTGTATAAGTGGACTCTGCAGGCAGAGAGAAGCTGCTCAGAGATGTTACCCTGTCCACCTCTCTGCTTTCTGTATTCTCACCTCCATGGCGTTCAGCTCCATTTACCCTTTGGGTCCTCGTTCTCTTGACACTTTTGAAATGACAAATCCAATTTACACTGCTTAGAAGTAAAAAATATTTTGATGCCAGTTCTGGTATAGAAAGGGCACTTTTAAGTCTTAAAAATTGTCACAGAGATTATCAGGATAAGTTTTTATTCCTCCTGATACAACTAAAAGAAGAATAAGAATCTCTGGCATCTCTTCATTCAAGGTAGATTTAGAACTATTTTCTCTGGGTTTAAGTATAAAGGCTGAACACTTTGTAGATTTGTGCTGCTAATACCCTGCAGAAAGCACACGGAAGCTCACCTGGTTACTGCTCAAAGACAAAAGTGGGATCAGCTCTAAAACCTATGTCCGCTTTGTTGGCTTAACCGAGACCAACTGACCAGTGAGCTGACATGTATTTGTCTACCTGTTATGTTCCAGCAGCACAAATGCACCCACTGCCTTGGCTCTGAGCAGATAAAGCAGCTTTGATAAGAGGTCTGTCATGTCAGCCGCACATGGCGTTCTTCGGCAAGCTGCCACGCTCACGACCAACTCATTTTATTTGCATTTTGCTCTCAGTGGTGTGAATTATATCTCAGCCAGTTCTTTCATTTGCTATGATTCTCACAATGCCCCTGTGAAAGTCTGTACCCAACCAGGCTGCTCTTCCTTCCTATGACCCTCATGCTTTTTAATTATGTTACTTCACGCAGTTTTGGGGCCTTTCAGGAGAAGGTTCTGATGCACCTCCTTAGCAGGGCCATCCTACACAGAGAGCCAAAAGGAGATGTTTTAGAGGTTGTTTAAGACTGACATTCTGTGATGTGAAGACTTCGATAGACAATACTAACTGGGGTTTCTGAAGATGTCAGTCCCTTCTGACACTGGAGGCTTAGATCTTGCTCTTTGCTACTGAGGATCTGCCAGACTTGCATATCTTCTGTCAATACATGTCTGTCAACTTTTATATAAAATTTGTCAGCCCCTAGCCCTCTTCCTATGCCTCCTCAGGCTTTGTAAATCTTTCACTACAGTTTCTACCATATATTTACACAGGTTTGTGACCTTTAACTGTAGTCAGTCATTCCCCATGGTCTCATTTGTTTCTTTCCCCCTGCACCTTCATCACCCTGCCCTTGCCTGTAAATGATTTACCCAGATCTTGCAGAGCGCTGATTGTCTCCCTTGAAGCATGCATAGCTCACTTGAAATCCTGCTCTGGCTTAGACTTAGACTTTCTGGGGTCTCATTCAAATCTCCCTGCTCTCCATTACATCAACACTTGCTCCTCATCTTCAAGTAACTGGCTGTGTTGGGCTCTGGACATGAACTGTGGTACATGGAAGTGCAAAGTGGGCAGTAGCTCCTGTGGATGGAGAAGTGTAGATCACTGGCGTGGAGTTCTGGAAGTGTGCCCTATTTAAACAAACCCTCACACACATATATGTTTAAATATCTGCATATGGTCACAAAGTTTGCATGCATTATTAGTACCTGAGTGTTTTTTGTGTACAAAGTTCAATGTCAGTATTTTGGGAACTCTCCGCTCTATCTCCCATCCTCTGTGTGAGTTTATCAGAACATTCTTTAGGTGTCTAAGCAATCTTTAAAACGAATTTAATAAATAAATTAAATTAAAGCTAAATATTACATTTAAAATATAAATCTGTATTTAAGTAAAGTGATTTTAAATTTAAAAGTGATTGAAATAGACCTATGGTAAGAAACACAGCTAGACTTGGGGAGAATGTTCTGCTTCTGTACATGGCTCGTGTAGCTGTTCACCCAGCCATCATCACCAGGACACTGGCAGGATCTCTGCAGCATCTACACCTAAAGCAGAAGTTTAGACCCCAGTCTGGAGACTTGAGAACTAGAAGTTTAATGTTTCACTCCTCAACATTGCTGCATCTAAATCCCTTAGATTTTTTTCCTTATTTTTGAATGCTTAGATGAGATTGCCAGCAGAAATGCCTACTGCTGAAGTCTATAGTGGAGTATAGTATAATAAAATTTATATTTTAGGAATTTAATCAAGACCAGCAGCTCTTCTCATTGCTAGAAAAGTTTGTTTAGTATTAGGGATAAGCCTCTGGAAAGTAAACCATTCACTGCAATGAACAAACTGTTTGCCTGGTCAAAAAAACAAATCTGCCAGCAAAAGTTGATGCATTTATTGGCCATGTCCACTGAGCTTTGGTTTAAGTCACAGGTCAGACATGCTATAGCAGCAATAATTGCCTGACAAAGCTGCAGATGGACTGCAGAAGCTTGAGGACATGTGGACACAGGAGCCATGAACCAGGCAGAACATCCACAAAGAAGCCTGCTTGCTTAAACTGAGTCTAAGCGCAAGTGTTGCGACCTCCCTTATAAGTGAGACAAGGGTCACAGGTTATTTCATCGAGACAAATGTGAATTTTAAACCCAAACCCAGCAACAATCGTCATCATCTGTACTGTTTTCAAGGTGGGTGGTTGAGTTTCTGTGCAACTGCCACATGCCCACTGCACGGTCACTGTTGGAAAGGAGCAAAACCCCTTGGTGTGGATCAGAAGGGTGACACCAGGAAAGAAGGTTCTTCAGAACACCCACAGGGAGTCTGAACAGAGCAAAAACTTCCTTAAATCCGTTGAGATCCTTTGAAAATGTGTTCTGATGCTCCCACTGGTGCTCTTACAGACACCTGGTTCCCTGTTCCTAGCCCTGATGTGGTCTGAAGTCCTGTGAGGTGGTCTCCAAGGACCACGGGAGCAGCTCCTGGCTGCCCGCGACCTAGCATGTGTGACCACTAGGTGTCACGGCTGTCCCACAGAAACCACCCTGTCCCAGCGCACTGCGGGCAGCGAGAGGGTCCCTTATTCCTGTCGTTCTGACAAAAGCGTGCGGAGGAGGCAGAGCCTATGCCTGGCTCTACCTTGCCTCCATGGAGGGGGAGCAGAGAAAGGTGGGGGCTTCCCTGGGTGTCTCCAAAGCCGCTGCACATCAAGGGCAGGGAATTGGAGGTGCTGGACTAATTCTTCAGATTGGCTTGCCAGTGTATTCATAAGAAAATATGTCTCATAAACTAGGGTCCACATTCCGTTATAGCCTGTGCACATGCTCCAGGACAAATTAATATTTCTTTAACATGGCTAACAGACGTTGTAATGCATACTTCAGGTTAAGTTTCACAGGTGTCCTACAATGGTGTTACCATGAGTCTCAAACCCTTTCCCTCTCTGTGGTGTATTTCCCCAGGATGAGTTTCCCCACTTCATTTTAAGCTCTGCTTCTCCACAAAGGGAAGAGTAGCAAATACTTCACATAGTGTAATTTCCACCCAGATTATAAAACTGGTATTTCAGAGAAAATGGCCTGATTTCTTCCTTGTCTTTAAAAACATTGCTAAATGAGGTTTATCTAATCCTTTTTTTTCTACTCTGTTTATCACCAAGCCCTCATCAGCCAGGCTTATGCTGGAGCTTTTATATAGATAGACTGTATCTGTGAGAAAGGAGGTAGCTCAAACATTCACTCTGTCCCTGAAGCACAATTTTCCTTGCCATCCAGCACCCTGCATTTCTCCTGCTCTTTTAGCACCATCCACACGCTGCATCCAGCCACCCACTCTGTTTATTTTTCTACTGCTGGAGCTGGGATTACCCTCACAGGGAGGCTGCATGAATCAGTGGCTTCCCATTGTGATCTGCTTAAAGTTTTTTTGGGGGTCTGTTTTCAAGATGACATGTGGGAAATGCACATCACCTCCCAGTAATGTAAATTAATATTAATTGAGCTCTGTGACAGATTCGCTGTGAGTGGCTTTGCAAAGAAGGTCCTGCAGCACATGTCAGGAGTTGTTAATACATCAGCTGCAGCACAGTCAACACTCTGAAAAAGATTTAGGAGTGACTAATCCCTCTGGTGGCAAAGGTTCTGTTGGCCTTTGACAGAGTTACGTCATGGGTGAATTTAGCCTCCATTGTCTAACATCAGACAGACTTGGCACCAGAGGAATAGCAATGACAATAGCAGCTGAACATTATGTAGGCAGAGCTTGACATGCCTGAGTGTCACTCATCCCCATCCTCCCGTCATTTCAAGAGGAGCTCCTGAGCCCATTCGGTTATCAGACACGTGTTGAGAAAATTGAAGTCAGCACAGGGAGGCCACAGTGGGGTGCCTCCCAGCATAAGTATCCGGGCATCCTACTAGCTTCACTTCTTTTATAAAATTCCATACATCATGTCTGATGGCATTTTCATGAAACGAAACACAATTTTTATTTTCACCCCAAGAGCCACTAAATGGACTCACTGCTATGGTTCACCATCATTTGGCATACAAGAATGGAAACCATGGGACAAAACGAGAGGAAGCTGTCATTGCATGATGCAAGCACAGACTACATTCGGCTTCAATACTTTGTGCTTTCATTGATGGCGTTTTGTCAAGAGTTTTGGTAGACAGTGAGAGGAACTCTGGCGCCTTTATCCCAGAAAGGAACACAGGTGTGGGTGTGACTCACACTCCTGTTAAGGCATGACCAGTGATTGAGTATTGCCTAACCTCTGAGCATCACTCCACCTTTCCACCATGTTTTTATCTGATAATCTTTTCTCCTTTCTGCTTGTACTGTGTCTGTTACAATAGGACAAACTCAGCTGAGGCCACCAAGTGCGTCAGCAATCTGATAGAGAGTAGAGCTAGCTCCTCTGATTCAGAAACACTAGTGGGGGTTTGTCTCATGTAGGTGCCAGGATTCCAGGGCAATATCTTTGTGTGAAATCAAGAGAGTTTGCAAATCTATTTGGATGACTTCACAGGGGAAATGCACACAAGTCAGCATTAAAGGGATATGAGAAATGAACAGAACTTGCTGTACTCCACTTAGGGAATAAATTGCCAGAAGTCTGCAATTAAATCTTGCAGACAGGAAGCCTTCTGGAACAGGGTAACTTTCTATACAGATTACTTGACAATTAAAACTGAAGTCGCTGAACTTTGCTACATAAATATGCTTATGTTTCTTTCTTTTCATTTATGAGTCATAGTATTCTATTTCACTTATTTATGTGAGGTGAAGCTTTAAGAAATAATTTAAAAAGCAGAAATGTGGCCACTGATGATGCTAAATGCACTTGTCTACAAGAAAACTCAGTCAGATATTCAGGAAGGAAAGATTTTTGTATGTGGACTCTATTTATTCATTTTATAACAATGTAACTTAAACAGCACAGCCTTACTTCTTCAGAAGTTAACTATGATATTTAGAAGGCCACTTGTCCTAGCACTAAGCAAACACAGTGGAAAACACAATGTACAAATAATGCTCCAGCTCTCCACAGGGCGTTGTACTCCAGCGAGGACAGTCAGTCTCTCATGAATTTTTATCGCTACCAGTTTCGAGTCCATGTGCTTTTTGCAGCCTTCAAAAACACCTATCTGTCAAGATTCAGTGCCAAATACCACTAAGAACAAGTAAAGCCACTTGTTTAAGTGCTCAGGAACCCTCTGATTTAGCCCAGAGAATATGGATAATAGCCTGTACTCTTCCCGGAAATCAGCTCTATGTTTCTGTTGCTCACATTTAGCTGCTTTCACAAATAATTTAGAAAATTTGGTTTCATTTCCCAAGCTGAGGACATGAAGTAAGCAAAACAAAGATTTGGGGTTTTTTTAGGGACAGATCTCAAAAAAGTCAACAATTACCCAATAGCTTTTAATCTGAGGGCTGGAAAAAACTGCTTGCATTAACATGGGATCAAATCCAGAGAACTCAAAATTTTTTATAAACTTCTCAACTTCAGTATGGGGTCTCTGGTTGAAACTGATTGGCTTTTGACCCAAAACAACATATTGATTATACCATTGATCTAGGAGATGAAGAGCATCTTAAAAGTTCCAACTTGGCCGAAGTCAGACCAAGAACCTGAATTTAGATTGCTCCTACTCTGAAGTAAGTGCCCCAGTCCCAAATTTATTTATTATTCTGATGATCTATCTCACATTTTTTCATTATAAGCTCTAGAAGATGTTCATTTTATTCCCTGATGAAGGACACAAAACATTTTAATTCATCGAAATTCATAAGATGGGAATATAGTTGACATGCTGACTCTGAATTTTGTACTACCAGGTTTAAATGTTGAAATACAAATTATATTTGCTGGAAATATGTCCTGCAACATATAAGCTTCCATAACTTCATAGTTCCCATTCACACTGTAAGACAACCAGAATACTGTTTCATGCCCACAGCAGGCATATGCCAATCCTTGTCAGCGTTTCATCAACTAAGGGATTTCAGTCTCTGCAGATGGGAAGATTATACCATTGGAACTAGACAGGTAACACTTAAGTTGCTGCTGAGAAGAAAACTTCAAAGGTAACGCCAAAGAACCAACCCAGTCTATCACAGATAGATATTAATTATGACTGTTAAAGACCACAATCCAGGAGGGATCCTGAAGCATATATTTCCAGTCCATGGCACTGCAGTACAGTGTGACAATTTAAGTACAAGAGACTAACATGCCATTTCCCTCAATCTTATTTATACCTCACAATTTCATAAAAAATAGCTCTAAAATGCAACTAGTTCCCATCCATGTACAATAAAAGCAAATGTATCAGAATACCAAAATATAGGCACAAATTCTCATAACTGACATCCACCTACAACCTTAAAAAAAAAGAAACATAAAATTGCAACCCAAATAAACCATCCTCAGGACATATGAAAATCAAAATTGCCTACAAAATGGTGTCTAAGAGCATTTTCAAAGCTGAAACCATATTATGTTTGGCTAGGACCTCTTGAGACAAAGATGCAAGTATCTGGATTGTCTGCCTCACAATGTGGATTGGCCTCAGCCTCAGTAAGCATGAGAGTTGGAATGAATATTTGAACATCTACTGGTTGTGAGAGAAAAGCAACCTGGCAGATCATGCTTAAGATGTTTTGGTAAGATTGCTGGGATGGAATAAACCTTGCCAAGGGAATAAGGTCTCAAGGCTTGAGACGTACTTCTTGAGTGCTTCTCAAAATAGAAGACTTATTTAATGAAATATCCAAGGTCAGAGCTGAAGGATAGTCAGGTGAAAAAGAAGGTGTGCAGCAGCAGAGATTTTACACCACCCCCCAATACTTATGGGTAATCTTTTCATTACCCAAGGAGGCTGGACAGAAACCTCCCTTCCAGGTACTTCAGAGAGTGCTGCTAGACAACTGGCTATATTAGAAATGTAAAACTGAAGCCTCTGACGACATTTGTATCTTCCTTCCACTGCAACTATGTTTTTATTAATTTAGTTGCATTTCCAGCTTCTCTGTGGGATTTTCCACAATGCTCACAATAACGTCACACAACAGACACAAGGACCATCAAACCCAGTTCAAGATACATTGTCCTCAAAGCAAATCCCTCTAATAAAAGCCTTTATAAAAACACTGCAGTATAGAAGCATATGCAGCACTCAGTATAGCAGTGTTTTCTGTCTTTCGGTCTTTAGAACAAGCCAATGCTGTTGGAGGAGAGCTGTTAACATGGAAGAATATGGGACAAAATTTAATCTCTGATGTAATTTCAGGGGAATTTCATGAGAGATTTATCTGTCTATACACTTGGTCTGGAAAAAAAGTTCAGAGAGAACATTTGTATCCAGGGATGACATTTTGTGCCAAAACAGCATCCTGAAACTGTAATTCCAACTGTGTTCATAAGAAGACTTACAGAATCATAGAATTCCAGACTTATGTTTGTCTGTACAAATGTATACACATAAATGCATATTTTCCCCATTTTTGAAATCAAGAAGAAAGATTTCCCACATCCACAGTAGAAGACCCAGGAAGTTCAAGTCTTTCCATGGCAGCTGTTTTTATTTATCTCTATTATATCTTTGAAGGTGTTGATTTCACTCTGAACATTGGTGAAGCTATGCACTCTTTTTGTGCATAACTCTTTTCCACCCAACTTTGAATGTAGCTCATGATCCATACACCCAGTCATGCTATCTGCAGCAATTTGAAGGATGTTTGTGTGGGAACATACTGGAGTGAGACTTAGGTTCAAATTCTTTTAGAGGAAGATCCATGCTGCACCTCATGGGCAGGTATGAAGCCATCTGTAAGCACAAAGCACCCAGCAATTTTCCCATCTGCTCCCATATGAGATGAGTGACTGACATGTATCTACTGATATATAACCCATCAGATAGGCTGAAGCATGCTCTAGATGTTCTATACGTGGATCTGGAGCAGCCTTCAAAATTCCCTGGCAACCTATGAAATGCTGCATAGACACATCATCTCAGGTAAGTTTTTCAAAATCTGCACCTGTTTGTCACCTATAAAACTGTGACAAAAGAGCTTGTTCTCTACATTTTTGATGTGTGCAGACTAGAGGATTTTCTAGTCAGGGTTCACCTTTAACCGTGGAGTATATTTATGGCTTGCAAAAAAAAGTTTTTCCTGCCCTGTGTGAAAATACTCACAGTTCACAAACGATTCCAGTCTCTCCTTCAGGCAAAGCAAACACCTTTGGAAGCAGAGGGGAACTCTGCAATGACAGCCTCAAGGCACTGTGCTGCAGATGACACAAAACACAGATGAGAATTCCTTCCTCATGGAGAGATTGTTTCTGGAGCTAGCAATCAGGCTGTGTTGAGTATATTTCATTGGCTCATCTGTACTGTGCTATAGCATCTATAACTGTTCCTAGCTTCAGCATAGAAATGATGAGGCCTTGCCAGAAACACTGTTAGGGGAATAATGACAGAGACACCAAAGGAGCATGATACACTTCACTTTTAAAATACATTTCTCCATGCAGGACTTTGTTGGCTTCTCCAAGACCTAGAATTCACCTGAAATGAAAAATCACATGCAGACACTCCTGATGTTTAGTGAACTCGCATCCTAAGCTAATTTTCAAGTTTTTATCAAATTTTGACCACTCGGGAAAGATTGACTAATACTGTTTCTACTTTATCTTTCCTTGGTTGTTCTGTAGGAAGAGCACTCACGATGAAGATGGGTATGAAATAATCCTTTTTTTTCTGGAGCAAAAAAAGTTATATGCAGCCCAAGTTATCCATTCAAGTTATTTGAGCAAAGAGACAAAACCAAGATAATCTGTTTTCAGCCAAAATCAACAACCTTGAAAAATACGGTCCTGCCCACCAGCTTAGTCACCCTACACGTTGCCCATTCGATTGAGTTTAGAACAAAACAAAGAGCTAAAAAGAATAGCGTGTGTTGCGCTAGGATCTGTACCAAAGTCTGTAAGGGGAGCCAGAGAAAAAATGACTCACACACTGGGAAGAATTCCACCTGTTCCCATCCAAATTATGTTTCTCCATCAGGCTGGAAGCAGCTGATGCGCCAGTTCCCATGGGATTTTTTTCATCTTGAACAATATACTCATTTAAAACCACTTCCTGAGTCTGTCCTATTTATGATTTAGTTTGCATTAAATGCTGTTCTTGAACCAGTACAGAGCCTGATGCTGAATAAACACTTTCCCCCTGCCTCCAACTTCATCTCTGCTCTGATTTGTGAAGGAAATTAAGAGTAACTAATGTAAGAAAGGCATTGCTATCACTAGGACTGGGAAAGCCATAGAAAAGACCCCCTGTGAGAAGCGGTTTAGCGGGAAGCAGGAACAAGGAAATAAGTTAGTTTGCTTAAAGAAATATGCTAAAGAACATGAAATTAAAAAGAAAGCCATGTCATCTAAAGAAAGGCTCACAGGATGGCAACAGTAATGATCTAAAATGCAATACCTAGAGACATTTCATGAGTATTTATTCCAGTAATTGAGAATCCATTATGGCCTAAAATGCATTACCTAGAGATATTTCATTAGTATTTCTTCCAGTAATTAAAAATCCATTATCAAAAAGGCGGTTGACTTCACATAAAAGAACACATCAGTAGCTAAAATTCACATAACCACTGATTCCCAGTGTCCACTGCAGCTGTCTCTTCCTATGCTGCACAGTCATAAAAAGAAATAGATAGGAACTGATCATAAGCAGGCAGATTATACAGGCACTTTTTCAAGCTATTCCTCCAGATGTCTCAGAATCACAATTCTGTAGATGTGAATCAGCCTTGAACAGATGGAGCAAACCAAAACTGCTTCATTGTACTCCTTTGTTTGGTGCCTGAGTGATGGTGAGGCATTATAGCAGCAACTTGCTTCTGCATCACTCTTGATGAAGCAGCGTGAGTGAGAGAATTAGGCATGAGGCTGGAATTTATGATACTTTTTACACAGATACAAACAGGCAGATGTGAGCTTGTCTTGCTATGTTCCCAGCTAGCCAAATATTAACAAGATGGATGTGGTTTTACTGTGCCAGTTCTGTATCCATCTGTTTGGACTTCTGTGATTGTCTTCTGAGGTCTAGTTCTGATGTTGCTGCTAGTTTGCCTAAGAGTGGATGATCATTTCTGTATTTCAGACTGGTTTCTACTTAAAGGATTTTTCAAGAGTCACAGTGTATTGAGGTATCAGCCCTCAGTTCTTGAATCTCTTAAACAGATATTGGACTGACTCTGAAGAGAATTGGGTCCTATCGCTACCACAGCTAACATTGCTTCTGTTTTTAGGCATGCCATTTACTCTTTTATCTGTAAAACAGGGATAAATATCTCATCACTTGAAGCAGACTTCATAAAAAACATTTGTCATGTGAAATGTGTTTGTGAACTAGGTTGTTATTCCAGTAATTGCGGGTAAAGTAAGCACCTACCATACAAGAGGGAAGACCTCCTACTAGCTTCAGCTTCTATAAATTTTTTGTTGTAGTTACTATTATGTTATCATTATTTATTCAAAACTTCAAGAAAATGAAGAAAAATGACCCCTAATGCAATGGAATGAAAAAATAAAGATTATTTTCCTTTTTTCTTGAATAATATAGAGTGTTGTTATATTCTACTTTTCCTCCATTTGCCATTGATCAAAGGAAAGCGTTTCACTACTTCAGTCCTAACAGCTAGAACACTGCAGAATATTCCTACATGGTTGTTCTTCAAATAAAACTCGTCCTCTTTAAAAGTGAATCCTATGAGCTTTTAGGTTAAGTTTACAAATCTCTCTGTAGAACACTCATGGCATAGATTTGAGCCAGATGTTTTACATTTTTCATGCCTGAGTCATGAGCTGAATGTCTGACTATTGACCTATGTTTTGGAGTGAAAATGTCTAGAAATTCTTTGCAGTAACTGTAGTTTTCTGTTAGCTGGAAAAAAGTTGGAAAGTCTTTCTCATGAACTTCTCTCCTTCATTGACTGTATTTCCTGTCCAAGACCTTTTCTAAGTGGGTTGGCATGATGACAAGCTTTATCTAATAAGCAATTGCTGATTAGAGAAAAAGGGAACATAAGTGGCAGCTTAGGCAAACTACGTAGAAAATTTTTCCTAATTCAGCTTTTTAAAGCAAGAAGGCATATGGCAAATGCATATAATAATTGCAATTGGTGTATCATTCAGACTACTGCCCTCAGAGCAGTAATTATTAGATAACATTCCTGATTTCTTTTGTACTTGGCAACCTTCACATTTCAGATGTGCTTGAGCAGATTAGGTCTTGTAGTTATTGACATGAAAAAAAAAACACCATGAGAGCCTGAAACAGCCTGGAAGGTTGAATATTTCTATTGTCAGGAACTGATATGACCTTCATTAAAATTTACAAAAAGAATGAAACTGAATTCAACATGAAATTGATCAGGTCTACAAGTGATTTCTATAACACCACGATTTTAATTATGAAGCAATAAAGGACAGAGCGAGAAATTTTAAAGCCAGCAGTTGGATGATACTGGCGGTTTTTGCTTGAAACTTCCTGCCCCATCAGCATTTGTTGTCCAGGCTCGGTAAAGAGACAAATGAGCTAATGTGACTTGCTAAGGTGGATTGCCTCTTAACTCATCTGAAGATGTTGAGTTCTTTGAGACAAAAAGATCTACAATGAGGATTTTATCCTTCTTTAGATGGGTAACCAAGAAGCAACTAAGTCAGAGATCAGGTGGCAAGTCGATTGTATTGTTTATGGAGAGGCTGGATTGATGGGCCGAGGCCACTGGTTCAAGTGCTGGGTCCTGCACTTGGGCTACAACAACCCCATGCAGTGATACAGGGATGGAGAAGAGTGTCTGGAAAGCTGCCCAGCAGGAAAAGGACCTGGAAATGTTCACTGACACTCAGCAGAACATGAGCCAGCAGTGTGCCCAGGTGGCCAAGGTGGCCAATGGCATCCTAGCTTGTAACAGCAACAGTGTGGCCAGCAGGATTAGGGAAGTGATTGTCCCCCTGTACTTGGCGCTGGTGAGGAGGCACTTAGAATTCTGGGTTCAGATTTGGGCCCTTCACTCCAAGGAGGACAGTGAGGTGATGGAGCATATCCAAAGAAGAGCAACAAAGCTGGTGAAGGGTCTGGAGCACAAGTCCAGTGAAGAGTGACTGAGGGAACTGGGGTTGTTTAGTCTGGAGAAAGCAGAATCAGGAGTGACCTCACTTTGTACAACTACTTGAAAGGAGGCTATAGGAAGGTGAGGATTGATCTCCTCCCAAGTAACAATGGATACGGTGAGAGAAACCAGTCTCAAGTTGCAGCAGTGGAGGTTTAGATTGGACATTAGGAAAAATTTCTTCACAGAAAGAGTTGTCAAGAATTGGAACAAGCTGCCCAGGGACGTGGTAGTGTCACCATCCCTGGAAGGATTTAAAAAACATATAGATGTGGTGCTGAAGGACATGGATTAGTAGTGATTTAGCAATGCTGGGTTAATGGTTGGACTCGATGATCTTAAAGGTCTTTTCCAACCAAAATGATTCTATGATTCTATTCTATGAATCAGTCTCTTAGGAGCTTTGAAAATAACCCCCTGAAAGAAGAGATGCTGCCAGGACACATTTTGCTTCTTTTATGAGGCATTTAATAAAAGTTCTGCTACATAGTAGACAATGTAATTGTGATTTAGCTGATTGCAAATCTGCATGAGTCCCTGAAGGACCTCTCAGTGCTTCCTTTCCACTTGGAACATTCAGCCAAAATCAAGAAGAAATTATCTTTGTGGTTTCTTATCATTAGATTGACATTTCTTAAGCCAGATTTTTACATAACAAGACAGCCTACATGATGAGGAACAAGAAGAACAACCCTGGTCTCCCTGCAGTAGCCACTCACAGAATCACAGAATTATTGAGGCTGGAATAGATCTCTGAGATGATCAAGTCCAGCCTATGACCTAACACCACAACATCAACTATACTGTGTCACTAAGTGCCACATCCAATCTTTCCTTAGACACCTCCAGGGATGGTGACTCCACCACTTCCCTGGGCAGTCCATTCCGATGTTTAATCATCCTTTCTGTGAGGAAGTGCTTCCTAATACCCAACCTAAACCCTCCCTGACGCAGCTTCAGGCCATGCCCTCTTGTCCTGTCACTAGTTGCCTGGGAGAAGAGCCTGACCCCCACCTGACTACAACCTCCCTTCAGGTAGTTGTAGAGAGTGATAAGGTGCCCCCTGAGTCTCCTCTTCTCCAGGCTAAACAACCCCAACTCCCTCAGCCTCTCCTCATATGGCTTTCCCTCCAGTCCCTTCACCAGCCTCTTCGTTCTCCTCTGGATCTGCTCCAGCACCTCAATATCTTTCTTGAAGTGAGAGGCCCAGAACTGCACACAGTACTCAAGGTGAGGCTTCACCAATGCATACACTTCTCCAGGTGCTCATAGCATCATGACGAACACTTTCATTGTGAGGTGTTCAAGAGATAAACCAGAGACTACTGTTCCAGGGGACTTTTCTCCTATGTATTTAGTCTCAATGTTGCTGTAGACACCTCTGGGTTTTTTTTTGTCTCTTTATGAGCTACAGAAAATAGATCAGCTGGTACTGCCGATTTGATCAGTTGCTGATGGACACGCAAGCTTCCAAACTGGATTGTGTTTGAAAGGTTAAGGAACGTCATGGAGGAAAGCACTAAATGTTAGGTGACTGAGACCAGGTGCCAAGACCAAATTCAGAACTAGCCACTGAAGTTTGTACATCCATTCTGTGTCTGGAGGAATGTTCATATAACGAGTCAGCCTCTTCTATTCCTGCTTTAACTGGAGGCAACAAAGATTATAATAGTACAAATAAGAGGGAATGCAACGTCACTGCATTTAGTGAGATTATATGAATTCTTGAAAAAGGAGAAGAAAATGCTGACTTGGAAAAGCTAGATGTAAAGTGAGACTCCATAATTAGATATGGAGTGAGGCACCAGCAAAAACAGAGAAGTCATTGCCAATACGTGGTCAATGTTGGAATAAGAGGAAAACCAGCACAATATCACAGGAATCTACTAGCACTAGATATTAGGTGGAAAAGAGGATCAAGAAATTCCAGCCTTTATTCCAGAGTTCAGTGCATCATTGCAGCTCATTTACACTTTCTGCAAAAGCAAATGACAATAAAAAGCCATTGTGATAAATCAAATTGATCTCTTAGCCTATAACTGCTGCTTGATTAACTCCGACTTTCCACTCTGATTGCTTTAAATACCTATTATCTTTCATCCTCAGATATGCACAGGCAGCCATTGAAGCTTAAGGCATAAACCTAGTGTGTGTATCATGCAGTGGTCGCTAAGGTGGCACTTAAAGAGTTACAATAAAGAATGATAAAATGGCCCCTCAATTGTCCAGTAGTGAATTTACCATGTTGGGGCAAAGCTGCTTTTATTTTGGCTCATAGAAGATGTTTTAAGGTGGCTTGAATTGAAACAAGTTAATTGTCTCCCTTTAACTGCTTCTGAATTCATGGCCAAGAGTCAAATTATTTGGGCCAGAAAAAATACCTTTTAATTGGGTATTTTGCAATGTCCAGCACAATAGATGAAGATTGTTTGGGCAGAAGCACAGCACAAATTATAAGTATAATATAAAGAATAAATAAACATTCAAGACACAAAGCAGTATATAATAAGACCTTCTATTTTCAGATCCTTTCCCTAAAATAATAAAAATATGTGGGCAGGAAAAAGATTTTATGTAATGAACCATCATTTGCCTCATCAAGCAAAAACAGGCTGTTCTTGCCAGACTGAAAGCACATGTGATTCATAATTAATTCCTCATTATAGACTCTTCCCTTAAATAAATGTAATTTCTTCCATCAGTTTATGTAAAAATAATTCAGTGCCTGAATGATCTAGCAAGAGATGTTTCCCTTTGTGAAAAGCTTTTCCCTTCTCCCACCTGAAATCATGTGTTTACAAGTGATGATAGAGAAACGCCTTTTTAACAGAGCTCTCAGCCCACAGTACTAACAATTAAAACAATCACGAAATGTAGACTCCATTTTTCAGTAGAATCCTCAATTAATGCCCTTATGAAGTCGTGTAAGCCACAAATTGTCCCCAAACTGACACCCACTGACACTCACACACTGACCTCATGTAACAATAAAGCTATTTTAATCCCATCAGCAGGCTTGGTGCAGCTCCGATCCAAGTTCCAGCTTGCAAAAGAGATTAAATATTTTTTCAAGTACAAAGACAAGACATGACAATCTGCGTGGAAAGATCATGTTCAGGAAGAAATAACCCTCCAACGACTGAATCTTGACCAATCTTTTACTGATGTAAAGCCAAATCTCAAGCCTTGCATCTACTAATTTCTCATGTTCCCAAAAAGAGGATGGTGACAAAATGAGTAGGAAAGTGAAGGAGAAGAATGGAAGGAAAGTTGAAAAACTCCAGTTCCTCCTTACAGGTATTCAGGATGTACTGCAATCACAGCTTTTCTAACACTTGTCACATAGCATTTGTAAATAAAGCAAAAATAATCACAGAGTCATAGAACAGTTTGGGTTAGAAGGGGCATTTAAAGGTCATCTAGTCCAATCTCCCTGCAATGAGAAGGGACATCTTCAACTAGATAGGTTGCCCAGAGCCCCGTCCAACTTCACCTCGAATGTTTCCAGGGATGAGGCATGTCTCATCTCTCTGGGCAACCTATGCCAGCATCTCATCACCCTTATATTTAGTCTGTATCTACCTTCTTTTATTTTAAAACCATTACTCCTAGTCCTATCACTACAGGTCCTAGTAAAACGTCTGTCCTCGTCTTTCTTCCAAGCCCCCTTTAGGTATTGAAAGGTTGCAGCAAGGTCTCCCTGGAGACTTCTCTAGGAGGTAATAATCTGGCAGTAGTGATGTGCTTTTCAATGCAAGGGGTATAAATGTAAAGAGAGGATACGGTAATAACACTTTGGCTATATATGTAAGAGTAGGGTTGGCAGCAGAGGACATCTAGTGGTGTTTGGCTGTAGATTATAAGAATAAACAAGAGTCTGTGCATCATTCCACTGGCCATGCTGGCTTTCAGGGTAAGGATGCTGTGTTCAAGTGCTGCAGGAGCAGCTGCTTGCTTTCAGGAAGCATTTGTACTCCTGTCCTTTGCACCTAAACAATATATGTCTGCATTGCACAAAAATTAGATACGTACATGGGCTAGAAGCACAGCTATAATTTATATAATTCTCTATATATAAATGGATGAGGAAATCTACTACAAGCTTGTCTTAGTGAAGCTATGAACTAAACATATTCAGGTGTGTAAAATAGATCACTTATTCATTTATAAAAATATAATGATGGAGTGTATGAGAAAAAAACCTGGCCTGAAACTAAATAGCCACTAGCATCACATAAAATGATGTAACCCCTTGGGATGAGATTCTGCTGTGAAAATTAAATGAATAGTCTCATTTCCAGGAACAACACTATCACATGCCAGGGTACTCCTTTATTAGCCACGCCATGTGATATTGCACACTCACTCTATGTCCACACAGAGAAAGCTTCTCATAATGTCTATAACGTATAGCTGGAAAATGATGGCAGTTTTATTTATTTACTTATTTATTTTAAAATACCATTAAAAAGGGAGGTGAGGAAAACTACCAAAAAGGCTGTCTTTTCTGTTTAGCTACACAGCAAGCATACCTTTGGATGGATTTTCAGCAGAGTACCCTCTCTGGTCCTGATCCAGCAAAGCTCTGAAGTCTAAGGCTGAAGTTTAATAGGTATTTACATGTTTTGGTGGACCAGGCCAGAATGCTGAGTACTTTGCACAGTCAAATATCAGGTGTGTTCGTACAATAAACAAAAATAACAATAAAAAGTCATCAGAAGCTCCAATTGTGTTCTGAGGATTCATTTCTGTACTCCTGGAAAATTAACTTGAGTGCTGAGCAGAAACCAGTCGATAGGTGAAATCCAGTGCACGCGGTAGACAATTTGGTGAAGCTAATATTGTGAGTGCGTCGGCAGTTTTGCATAGAATATCCAGCCAGGTAAACTAGAATTTTTTTAACTATCCTGTTTCAGAAGACAAGACAATTTGCACCTTATGTGATTGCTCAATTTGTCAAAATTCACATAAAAACATTTTTCTTGGAGACATTGATTTTTATTTTATACGATACTTGTGAAAAAAAAAAAAAAAAAGAAGAAAAAGTATCCAATCTAAGTTGTACGTTTCACTGCAACATCTCAAACGTTATGAGCAAGGCTTTGTTTGGGCTGAAATATTGACATACGATGCTTAGAGAATAACATCAAGTGAGATCCCCCTAGATCCTTCATCACAACAATGAGTCCCACATGCTTTGAATACTTTAGAGACATCTTTCTCTTGTTTCAGCCGATGCCCACCATGAACCATTCTGAAGAGCCTAGGTTTGTCTTCCTGATGACCTCCTCAAAGATATGGGAAGACTTCTATTAGGTGAAAATCCTCTCTTCTCCAGGCTGATCAAGCCCATTTCTCTCTGCCTCCTGTCACAGGGCACATGCTCCATATCCCTGATGATTTCAATCACCCTCCACTAGATTTGCTCATGTTTATAAATATTTTTTCTGTTTCTGGGAGCTCAAAAACTGGTCAGATCACAATATTCCATGGGTGGTCAAAAAAAGTGCTGATAAGAGGGGAACAATCACTTCTCTCCAATATCTGGCTACACTCCCGTTAGCACAGTATCATGTGAATTTTCATTGTTGCCGGGGCGCACTGCTGGCTCAGGTTTGGGTTGTTGTCCAGCAGGACATACCAGAAAAGCTTTTTCCAGGCAGTCAGTGCCCAGCCTGCACCATGGCAATGACTTCTTCTTTCTCAGAGTCAGGATTTTGTATCTATCTTCATTCTATTTCATAAGGTTCTAGATGACTCATTTCTCCAGCCTGCCCAAGTCCTTTTGAACAGCAGCCCTTCCCACCAGTGTACCAACTGAGCCTCCATCTGTTTAGTGTCACCTGCAAAGCTGATGAAATGTGTTCTGTTTTCTCTTCCTGGTCATTGATACAGATATTAAAAAATGATACATCTCAAGATAAACATCCTGCTTCCAGGAAGAGTACAAACTCTTAACCAAAACTCTTTGAACCTGACAGCTCAGCTAGTTTTTCACCCCTACGGAGTAATCCACCTACTCAGACCTTAATAACCCAACTTGAAAAGAAGGATGCTGTGCAGACTGTGTCATAAGCCTTACTAATGTCAAGGTAGACAACATCTATCATTCTTTCTTTATCCTCAGACCTAGGTGTGTCATCTTAGAAGTTAAAAATGGTTTACAGTACACAAATCCATGTGGACTATAAAATATATATGACCTTTCTCTACTATCTTATTCCAAGTAAACATTGAAACATTATTACAACATGCTGAGTTTGTAGAACCATAGAATCATAGAATGGTTTTAGGTTGGAAGGAACCTTAAAGATCATCTAGTTCCAATCCCCCTGCTGTGGGCAGGGACACCTTCCACTAGATCAGGTTGCTCGAAGCTCCATCAAGCCTGGTTTTCAACACTTCCAGGGATGGGACATTCACAGCCTCTCTGGGTAACCTGTTGCAGTGTCTCACCATCCTCACAGTGAAAAATGTCTTCCTAATGTCTAATCTAATTCTACCCTCCTTCAGTTTGAAACCGTTACCCCTTATCCTATAACTACAAGCCATTGTAAAAAGTCCCTCTCCAGCTTTTCTGTAAGTCTGCATTTGGTACTGGAAAGCTACTATAAGGTCTCACTGGAACCTTCTCTTCTCCAAGATGAACAACTCTAACTCTCTCAGCTTTTCCTTATAGGAAAGGTGTTCCAGCTTTCTGATCATTTTTGTGGACCCCCTCTGGACTTTCTCTAGCAAGTTCATGTTTTTCTTGTGCTAAGGACCCCAGAGCTGGACACAGTACTCCAGATGGCATCTCACCAGAGCAGAATAGAGGGCTAGAATCACCTCCCTCGACCTATTGGCCATGTTTCTTTTGATGCAGCCCAGAATACAGTTGTCTTTTTAGGCTGCAGACATACATTGCTGACTCATGTTGAATTTCTCATCAACCAATATCCCAAGTCCTTCTCCTCAGGGTTGCTCTCAATACCCTCATTGCCCAGCCACGTTCTATACGACCTCGTTCTTGTTTGTGGACAAGCAGTAAATTGGTGGGAGGGCAGGAGCATCCTCCGGGCTGCCCAGCCCAGGGCGTCGAGTAGCTGTTCAGGACCCTGGCCAGCGCCCGAGGCGCCCTGCGTGGCAGTGGGGCTGCGCCGGGGGGGCGTGGGTGGGGGATCTGGGTAGGCGGCTGTGCTGCAGGAATCTCGGAAGCGAACACTCCTCTACATGAG
The DNA here is from genome assembly GCA_013396935.1 of Baryphthengus martii. NCBI lineage: Eukaryota > Metazoa > Chordata > Aves > Coraciiformes > Momotidae > Baryphthengus > Baryphthengus martii. The sequence continues at coordinate 351,114 of VWZK01020185.1, forward strand.
GCTAAACGCTTCTTCCATCTCCTCCACAAAATCCACACAACCCTGGCCTGTAAGTAAAGGGTGGAAAGGGTTTAGAGGTGTCTGTTGACGGGCCTGGGTTGCACCTTCCATGCTGGAGGGGTTTGTCCGCTTTTAAGCAGTAATACTTGAGACAGCTGCAAAGAGACCTGTTTGTGAGCCTGTAGCCCCAGTGATTTCTTGGCTTGTATCACAAGTGCCTGAAAAACTCTTAGGAAACGTCAGGTTACTTTGTTATGGCATTTCAGGCTTCTTTTTTTTCTTCACTTTGGCTGACAGTGGCTTATTAGTGTTTGCAATGCTTTCTCAAAAGAAAACATGAACAAAACAGGGGTGAACTTCTTAGGATGTGTTCACTAATAGATGTCAGGAATTCATGACATCCCAGCATATCACATGCTATTAAATGGGAGAGGATGAAAGGAGAAAGGAAGGTCTGCAACACGGGAGACATTAGGAACCCTGAAGGTTTACCTTGTTACATGTACAGTCCTCTCTGGTTGTTTCCCACCAGGTGGAGGCCCTCAGGTCTCAGACCCAGTTGCCCTGATGAAAAAAAAAAAAAAAAANGCGAGGCCGCTCCTCGCATCCCTGAGCCGCGGGGCTCAGGCGCCGAGCACCCTGTCCCGGTCAGGCGGGACAGAGTTGCCGCAGCTGGGGCAGGGAGGAGCCGGTGGAGTAGTGAGTTTGTAGCCGGGCGATTAGAAGAGGCTAAAAAATAGTAACCGCCAGAACAATTAATGGAGAGTGTTAAGGATTTCTTTTGTCTCCTTTCTTTCTTCCTTTCTTTCTTTCTTTCCTTCTTTATTCTTTGTAAAAACAGACTTTTCTGCTGGATTAGCCTGAGAAAAGAACTCAGATGGGAGCAAATCGTTTGTGGTTTGCATGTTTTGTTTGGAAATGCTTGTGTGTCCTTTGGCAGGAACTTGATGCCTCACATTGATTTTTTTCCTTTTTAATCGTTGGCCGCCAAATACTTACACTAGGTACTTAAATGACGCATTCATACATCAGTGTAAAAGCAGCTGATCTCAGGTAACCCCTGCTGCCCTTGTTGCCTGTTCATTCCACGTAGAGAGTGTTGGCAACTGTTGGGGGAAAACTAATGAGGAAATGAGGTGAACCTGCTCTGATCCCCAAATCTGCCCTAACCCCCTTAGGCCAGTAGCCAGGGATGTCCTTGGCTGAACCCAGAACCCGGTCTGTGCCATCACAGATGTGAGGCCTTGGGACTCTCTGATCTCATTGCCACCCTCTTCCATAGCTGTTTACTAACAGTGCTGTAGTTGTAGCCTTATCTAAAGATCCATGTTCAGCAGTAGAGCTGNAGGGAAAAGACAAGGGGCAATGGGTACTGATTAGATACAAGAGTAAAAACTTTCACAAGGGCAATCGGCCCTCTGTCCGGGGAGGGGCAGGCATTGAGACGCTCCCTGCCACCCGCTTCGCAGCAGCAGTAGTGACAACTGTGGGGCACGGCGGGGAAGAGGGTTGGTGTGACGACCCTTAAGCCAGTGTCTATGGGGGTATCTGTGAGGACATGGACACACACACACGCATACACATCCCACCCAACCGTCACTCGCCAACGCGACGACCCCGCAGTTCCCGCCTTCACCGAGGGGACCCAGCNTTGTAAAAACAGACTTTTCTGCTGGATTAGCCTGAGAAAAGAACTCAGATGGGAGCAAATCGTTTGTGGTTTGCATGTTTTGTTTGGAAATGCTTGTGTGTCCTTTGGCAGGAACTTGATGCCTCACATTGATTTTTTTCCTTTTTAATCGTTGGCCGCCAAATACTTACACTAGGTACTTAAATGACGCATTCATACATCAGTGTAAAAGCAGCTGATCTCAGGTAACCCCTGCTGCCCTTGTTGCCTGTTCATTCCACGTAGAGAGTGTTGGCAACTGTTGGGGGAAAACTAATGAGGAAATGAGGTGAACCTGCTCTGATCCCCAAATCTGCCCTAACCCCCTTAGGCCAGTAGCCAGGGATGTCCTTGGCTGAACCCAGAACCCGGTCTGTGCCATCACAGGTGTGAGGCCTTGGGACTCTCTGATCTCATTGCCACCCTCTTCCATAGCTGTTTACTAACAGTGCTGTAGTTGTAGCCTTATCTAAAGATCCATGTTCAGCAGTAGAGCTGAGGGCTCTTGTGTGTCTCACTCTCCAGCACTCCTGGGGTGATATGCTCACTTTTACCTGTGCCCATACACTGCAGAGGCAGCTCTGTGGCTGCTGCACCTTCTTGTCCTCACCCTCAGGTAACTCAGACACACAAAGAGTGTCTTGCCTGGAGGACAGGCCACTTCTGATGGTGTTCTCCACATGTCCTGCCTTGGCAGAGTGTTTAGTGCTCTGACAGACAGCCAGGGAGATAAAAGACACCTCTGGGGAGCTCTTGGGTCTTGGTAACTATTCCTTCTCTATATCCTTTTGCTGCTGTTTGAGCCTTTGTATATAGAGAAGGAAGTTCTAATTAGGGCAAGAAAACACAAATAAGTTGGTGTCAATAGATTCAGCGTTAACTTTTCCATTCTTATCCCCTCTTCTGTCCCTATAAGCCATTTGCAAAAGATGAGAGCATTGCTACAACCATGCATTCCTTCCACAACACCGTATGTCATGCTACAAGGATAGTGGAGCAATGTCATGGATCTCCACAGAAGGATTCTCCTTCTGATGCCCAACAACTTCAAACACATACCTCAAACTGCCCAGATCTTCCAAACAGATTTCTGTGCTAGTTTAGAATTAGATACCTCTCTCCAATCAGTTTGGATTTTTTCATCTATGGAAACATATTATGTTATGTGAACTTTGATGAGAAAAACACAACTGAAATGTCTTTATGTTCCTTATATATGGCCTAGAAAAAGGTAGGAAAATAGCATGATTATTGTGAAATACAGCTGGGGGGCTGGAGACATTCTTACTTCTAATTTAGGAAGCATATAGAAAAATAAGAGCCATGTGCCCATTTTCAGGGTTAAGATTTCCATGGCCTGAAAGTGAAACTTCTCCCTAGCACACTGAATTGTATACTTTTAGTGCAAGACATTACTACTACTATTCCAGCTGGAAAAGAACATAAAAATATATAAAATACATGTCTTAGAAGTGCTCAGTAACCTACCAAAAGGGTTAGTGCTGTTGAGTACTAAAAGAAAAAAGAACTCACTTGGTCCCTTTCTGCTATTTGTTAAGCCATGTCTGAGCAGCAGAAATATTTCTACTGAATTATATAGGTGGAGTTACACCATGAGAAATGAGAATAAGACCACCACCAGTGACACACAGCAGAAACAGAGTAGAAAAGACAGCAAAAGGAAGAAATAAATTCCTACAAAATGCATTGCCATGGAGATCTCATGCTTTAAAGTAATGATCCAATCTTGAGTACGCTTGCGGACTTATTTTCTCAGTTGATCATATTCTGAATTAATGTCTATCTGCCGATAACTTGGAAGAGAGAAATGTGCCATTAACAGATATTGTAAGCAAAGTACAGCTGTGAGTAGTACGTTATAGACAGCTATAAACCTGTCAAGATCTATCATAACCTATCATAAGTTCACTGGGCATAATAACAGCTCAGTGCCATTCACCTAACAAATGTGGTGTAAGAGAAGATCAGTTTAGCCCTTTACCATACTCTTTTCTGCCTATTATAAGAAAAAACATTATGGTTTTTGTATCAATGGGCTAGTCAGAGCATTGTGCTTTGGGTAGGAAGAAATCAACTGACACGTATAGTCTTTGGAAAGTGCTTTTGGAGAGTGGCTAATAGAGAAAAATCTTTCGCATCCTGAGCAGTCAGGGACACACATCTTTTCTTATGCAGTGTGCACAGCATGTATTATTAAACTGGTCGAGGGAAAGGTACAGAAGAGTGGTTGGTGCACTGGGAACCCTTGCAGCACCCAGGGATTTTCAGCCATGACTGAAGGTGCTTCTAATACCATGTGATCAGAGAGCTGAAATTTGGAGTATCTATTCATGAAAGCGCCACTGTTCAGTGCTACTCACAGAAACCATCAGTGACACTGAAATAAATCTTATTTTGAACTAATTTGTGCTGGAGGTGACCCAGGCCCCACTCATGCACGCAACTGGAGTACCAGTTATTACATGCTCATTTGGCAGCAGGTTAAAGGCTTTTACTACTTAAGAAAAAAATTTCCGGTATCTACTTTGTTATACAGTACTCTGGCACAGTAAAAATAGTTCACGATGCTGCAGTTCATTCTAATGTAATAGATATGAGCAGAGAGGACAACAGTGATTCCTTAAGTTCTTCTAAATTTGTGGTGACACATTCAGTGATTTCACTGGGGCCAGGATTTCACCCTACTAATGTTAACTGGATGACTCTTTCCAGATGTGTGGGTGCAACTGGAAATACAAAGCATAGTTCAATTGTATTTCTATACCACCCAGGGAAGCACCGAGCAGCAATAGCACTACTACTCCATTCATAAGAAGAGCTGAGCTGCCAGGGCAAGGCTTCTTAGCAGAGTTACAGCAGCGGAGTGACAGAGCTGTGCTATCTCAATGTCTGTACTGCCCTTCATGATACACAGAGGTTTGGTGTTCTCAATTTTGTAATTACAGACTTTTTTTTTAATGTAAAAACTTTTCACTTACTTATTGTCACCACTGACTCCTAAAAATAACTTTATGTGGTTTTCTGTTATATAACAGATATATAATGAGCTAGTTAGTTTATTCTGGATTAAGATAGTACTCTGTGAGCCATAAAAACAAAGAATTCTAGAATCATAGAATCATTTTGGTTGGAAAAGACCTTTAAGATCATTGAGTTCAACCGTTAACCCTGCACTGTCAAGTTCACCACTAAATCATGTCCCTCAGTGCCACATCGACACATTTTTTGTAAATATCTCCAGGGATGGTGACTCCACCACTTCCCTGGGCAGCCTGTTTCAGGGCTTGACAACCCTTTCCATGAAGAAATTTTTTCCTAACGTCCAACATAAACCGCCCCTGGTGCAACTTCAGACTGTTTCCTCTTGTCCTAGTACTTGTTCCTTGGGAGAAGAGACTGACCTCCCACATTGCTACAACCTCCTTTCAGGTAGTTGCAGAGAGCAAGAAGGTCTCCCCCGAGCCTCCTTTTCTCCAGGCTAAACAACTCCTGTTCCTTCAGTAGCTCCTCACAAGACTGTGCTCTAGCCCCTTCACCAGTTTCATTGCTCCCCTCTGGACATGCTCCAGCACCTCAATGTCCTTGTAGTGAGGGGCCCAAAACTGAAGGTGTGGCCTGTCTAGTACAGGGGGGCAATCACTTCCCTAGACCTGCTGGCCACCCTATTTCTGATACAAAGCAATTTGCTATTGGATACAAGCCAGGATACTATTTCCTTACATATCATGGCTGTGTGCTGGCATCTTTAAAAATAGCAGACTTCCTGACATCCTGTAGTCATCTGCTGAAGTGCACCTCAGAGTCAAGAATCTTTCATTGTTTTTTAACTGTATTTTAACTGTATTTTGGGAGTTCAAAAGTATTTTATACAGTACCTTGAGTCAATCCTTGGTTGGTCACATTCATGCAAATCAGTGGTGGTAAGCTGAGCTCTCTCTTAGATGTGCAAGCTAAGAGTGTAGCCATCTTCTATTCCTACATATAACCCATGTCAGTTGTCACAACTTTTAATGTGTGATTTGTAAGCCTCGACACTCCTTTCAATGAAAGGAGTGCTGTCATTCCCATTTGAGAGAGTCTTGGTACTCCAGTTTCCTCAGTGCTGTGTCTGAGGTCATGTTAAAAGATTGTGGAGTATTAGAGTTCACCAACATTCCTAAACCAGGATCCAGGCTGAAGCACTGGGCACTTGGTCAGACACCCTGCTTGGCTGGTAGCTACACCCCTGGCTTGTCTTCGCTTTTCGAGGATGCCTTCTAAGCTGTCACATACTATGAAAAAGAATTGCAGCAGGTTATCTTGATTTCATGGCAGAGATATATTTGATGCTTATTTTGATGACCTCTCTACAATCATAAGTAAATTCAATATTTTTTAAAAATACGAAACTTTTAAAGATTATGAAAACTTAGCTGAAAGTCTTGTAAAATACTGCAGGTTAATTGTGCATAGTTCTGTGTTATGTTCCTTATATCTTTTAAGAAAAAAAGTCATTCAAACTCAGCCATAGGTGCATGATCTTCTTCTGTAGTTTGTTTGCAGGAGAGGTAGAAAAAATCTGGTTCTGGATAAAGAAGCTATCAAATAAGCTAAATATTGGGCTAGGCCAAAGAAAAGGTCTGGGTGAATAAAAGAAGCCAAGTACTAGCAGATGAGGTACTTGGCTGGGAAGAAACCTAACTAGACAGGTATGAGACAATATTAGAGACTCCAGCTGAACAAGCAAACTTACAATGACTGACTTTACACAGATTAACACCAGATAACTGCAAAGCCTCTGATTATCCCCAGCCTGCTTTATGGTTTATTCATGATTTCTAACCTCTGAGAAGTAATTACTTCTCTGCTCTACCAGAATCAACAGACAAGCCACATCTCTACATATGAGAATCTTGCAGATATTCACTGCTATTTTATAAATAAATACCTGTTCTCTAGGATCTGAGGTCTAGGGACCTGCTAGCCTCTTGTAAAAAACAGCTTAGGGACACAGAATAACAGAATTACACAATGGCTGAGGTTGGGTGGGACCTCTGGAGGTCATCTCATCCAACCTCCTTGCTCAAGCAAGGTCACCTAGCGGTAGTTGCCCAAGACCACGTCCAGCTGGACCTTGAGTATCTCCAAGGATGAACCCACAGCACCTACAGGCAAGTTGGGCCAGTTCCTGGTCACCCTCATAGTATAAACAAGTGTTTCCTGATGTTCAGACGGCACTTCCTATGTTTCAGTTTGTGCCCATGGCCTCTGGTCCTGGCACTAGACACCACTGAGAAGAGTCTGGCTCCATCCTTTTTGCATCCTCCCTTCAGGTATTTATATAAATTGATGAGATACCGTTCAGCCTTCTCTTCTTCAGACTGAACAGTCCCAACTCTCTCAGCCTTTCATTATAGGAGAGATGCTCCAGTGCCTTCATCAACTTTGTGGCCCTTGCTTGAGCTCTCTCCAGTATTGCCACATCTCTTTTGTACTGAGAAGCTGAGAACTGGATCCAGTACTCCAGGTGTGGCATCACCAGTGCTGAGTGCAGAAAACTCACCTCCCTTGATCTGCTGGCCACACTACTCCTTGTGCAGCCTGGGATATAATTACACTTCTTTGCGACAAGGGGCTATTGCTGGCTGATGTTTAACTTGGTGTCCTCCAAGACCCCCTAGTCTTTTTCTGCCAAGCTCTTTCCAACTGGTCAGTTTCCAGAATGTAGTGGTACCTGGGGTTGTTCCTCTCCAGGTCCAGGTGCAGAACTTTCAAAGCCCTTTGTTAGCTGTGTGCAAGACGTGCAAGAGCACGTACAAGAAGGAATTTAGCTGTGCTCAGCCTGCACAAAGGAGGCAGTTTCCTGGACTGAAATCTAGATCTTGAACCGAAAGCATGACCAGGTCCCAGTTTATGTGAGCAAAGTTAAGGGACTGGAGTCACCACAGAAACTCTGCACTGTGCTCCATGGTGGTCCTGTCTCTCCCTGTTTCATTCCTTAGTTTGGCTGAGGCTGGTTACACCCATGTGGCATCTGTGAAATCAGGATAGAGAATTCCAGGTACCTGTTCTCCCACTTACACTTCAAAATGCCAAAGAAAGAATCCGTTTTGAGATATTTCAGTATTTCCTGCCTCGTCCGGAAACTAGATATAAACAAGTAGTTCCACAAGTAACAGAAGTGATGGTGCCGGCTTCCTGTGACCTTTTATCTCCTGTTTGAATTATTCTGTGTTCATGAATGTGAACTATGTTCCAAGCATTTCCTGTGGTGTGGATTCTATACTGTTTCTCCTGCCATAAAACCCTTCTATGAGCCCTTCTATCCATGTGTGAAAAGGTGAGAGACACATAGGCTTGTACAAACTCCAGACGGTGAAGAATCATACAATGAGCATAAAATGAGCAACAAAGCAGTAGATGTTCCTAGAAGCAGAAGCTGTGATAATAGTGCTATTGAGATATTTTGCTTCCACCAATTCTGTGTAGAAGTAAAGGGACCCTTTGCTTCATTTTTTCATCCTTTATTGGCATGGGTGCTTCTGAGGCTATACTAGAGAGGTCACAGCTTTAATTCTTTTTGACAAATTCTGCTTTTCTGTCTGGAAAGGATTCTAGAAAGAATAGTTTAGAAGAAGCATAGTTTAGAAGAAGCACGTGAAAGGAAATATTTAGAGAAAGAAATTATTGGGAAAAGTGTATCTTTGTTTAGGGTTTAGTAAATATCGGTGACAGATGCTAAGAATGAGATATTGCACCAGATGTTTTATGTACATTAGGAAAAAGAAGCATTGGGGTTATTACACAGTGCATCTATTTGTTAACCTTTCTGGCAGGTGCTGAAGGGAAGACTTACACATAAAAATGTAATTTCCGTAAACTTTGGAGTATGTGAAGAAGATTAATCATCCTGCAGTCATGGGTCAGATACTCAGCTGACATAAAATGATGTAATTCCACTGGACGCAGTGCAACTATGTTGATTTATACCAGCTAAGTGTATCATACCTACCACTATAATTTGTTTTCTTAATTAGAATTGAGATCAAAACATAAGTGTTCAGCACTCCTTCAGGAGTTAGTCCATTATTTGAATTGTTAGAAGAAAGAAATACCATAACCCTCATATCCTAAATTGAGATCTAGTATGCAACTGTACACAGCTGTCCAGGAAGAGGACTTATTCCTGAGAGCCTTGGTTTGTAATTTTTATTCTCCATCATTTGTGAATTAAAAAAATTAATAATAGCCTAAATGATTCCTAATCAAAATAAACCAAGATTCACCTTGGAGTAATTTGGATAGGATCAACATGTTAATAATCTTCTCCAGGTCTTGTAAAAATAATTAAGTAGTTAGAAATAACTTACAGATAATTATAAATCTCTAAATCAAATCCAATCCCTCTGAAGTTTGCTAGTGTATCTTAGTTTTAAAAGTGCTTGAGAATTTCAAAGCTTTCCGTCAAACATATAGACACAAAGAAAACTTTTCAAAGCCCTGGAGTGACTTCATCTTCCAAATCACATTCTCAAAAGTGGTTGAGTGCCTAGGAACCCAAAATAGAAACTAGTAAAGCCACATCTGAGCTGTGTCCAAAAAGTGCCTGTAAACTTGATCAGTCACTTGAACACAGTAACACAAACCACCAGAGTCAGAATGACAAGAAAGCCAGAGAGGGACTTTTTACAAGGGCATGTAGTGATAGGACAAGGGATAATGGCTTTTAACCAAAAGAGAGTAGTTTTAAATCAAATGTAAGGAAGAAGTTCTTTACTGTGAGGGTGATGAAACACTGGAACAGGTTGACCAAAGTAGCTGTGGATGTTGCATCCCTGGAAGTGTTCAAGGCCAAGTTGGATGGAGATTTGAGCCACCTGGTCTAGTGGGAGGTGTCCCTGCCCATGGCAGGGTATTTGGAACTAGATTATCTTTAAGGTCCCTTCCAACCCAAAACATTCTATAATTCTATGATTAGTTAAGACTGTGTGATCATACATTGCCTTCCATGAACACACTTCCAAGGATATACTTTTAAAGTCAGTTGGGCATTTTTAAATACAAATGCCATCAGAATTTACAAAGCCTGTGCAGGTGTGCTCTGCAGTCTGAATTCCCAGCAGAAAAACCTCTCTGAGACATGCCAAAGGTGAAGGGACAACAGCAGAAATAGATGCTAGCATGAATGGGAATAAGAAGAAATTGTTTAGATCTTCCTTGTGCTGAAAGTCATCTGCTGAAAAAGCAGGAGGCAGAAATGAGTTGTTATAGGAAGAAGAAAGGATTGCACTGTGATGTCATTTGGGATGAGGGCTGTAAAGGGATTGGGAGTTGTTCCTGCAACTTCACCTGGTATTGGAGTGGGAAAGGAAGGGCTGTCTCAATAGTTACTTCATTTCTCTCAGTGCCCTCATGGTAATGCCACAATTTAGAGATAATTTCTGTGGACACCCTGCGGGAAGAAAGTAAGGCCCTCTTTAATCTGGTGGCAGTTGCTGGAAGTGTGTTTTTTGCTGATTGTTTTAGATTCAACATATTTTTTCTATTGATCCTTCAAAAATAACTCCAATTTCTGACACAGAGCAGTTTATCTCCCCCTGTTCAAATGTTGTGTGTTCCATCATCCACAGAATACAAAAAAGATGATCTCCAGAAATACCTCCACAGCAATAATTGGTATCTTCATAATCTTACGTACCTTAGAAGAAAAACTTGAAAGCGGTCTTTTCGATTTGAAATGTTCTGGGGTTTATTGTATGTGATAGCAGTGATCTATTGTATCAGACAGTACCAGAAATTCCACGGTTCTATTTGTAGTATAGTACCTTGCTTATAATTTCCCTGATGATTTTTTTTGTCCCAAGATAATTTTATTCATTGGAAATATGACTTAGCGGTACCCACATGCACTTTTCATTGTTGCACTAGAGATCATGCTCTGAAGATGTTTAGGAGCTTAAAAAGGCAGGCAGGATATATGATCTTTCCTCTAAGGTGCTTTTAAAAATCCCAATTTCATATTTCTTTAGTCACGCAGATACAATAGAAAGTTTCACCTGAGTCTTTAGACAAACAAACTCATGGAAAACTGCATTGATTAAAACGTGCTGTTAGATATCTACTGTAATCCACAGAGGCCAGTAAGAGACTGGTCTCAAAACAACTACTGGCCAGAATATATAATACATTGGTTTTAGGTGACAAATATATTGGAATTTTCCTGTTTCCTTTGGGAATCTCTGAGCCTGAACTACCTCAGTAAAGCTAATTATTTTTTCCTGTAATTCATCCTAAAGTTTCCTTTGCATAACTTCATCCTATTACTCATAGTCTTACCTCATGGCCCGTGGTCCCTCTGAAACTTAAAATTATGCTTGTATGCAATACATACATAGACCCTTTCTATGTCCCCTAGCACTGTCACTAGATTACGTTATACTTGGCTAGGTTTTAAAAATCTTTTTTTTTCTTACATAATGATTGTTGTGTCTTTAACATGTAATTAATCACTGTTTTACTCTAAATTTCTGCCAGTTCATTAATGTCTTTGTGTTGCTCAATTGCCACTGACCCGAGAAGCGTATTAGCCTGGATCTCTTGCTAAGTCAGTGCTGCAACAAAGCTGAAATATAAATCCATACAAGTCTAAACAAACAAACCTAGAGCTGCTCTATATTGTGTTTGAAAGGGACAAATCAACCTACACTCCTTCCTAGACTCCATTTGCCCAAGTTTTCTAGCATGAGGTCGTTATCTTTCCTTTCACATGGCATTTCTTTCCTTCTCAACTCTATTAAATGTGAAATAGAAGCAGAGTCCTCATTGAAAGGGAGTCAATAGGGCTCTGCACAATTTTACATTTGAAAGGAAATGGAAAAATGGCAGAAAACACCATCAGTGCTTAAAACCTGCTATTTTGATATTGAGGGAAACAGAAAGAATAGAACATCTTTTTCAGTTAAGAGAACAGAGGAGATAATACACAGGAAAAAAGTACCCTAAGTCACTCTGTAGACAGGTGGGGTGGAAAAGCAGGAGAGTTACATTTGACTTAAGGATTTCACAAGTGTATTTCGTATGGGGCTGGCACTTTTGGTACCATATAGCAGGGCTAATTCGTGTACCTCTGAATCTCTTTCAAAGCCATTAAACTCATACAGCTAGAGCACAGCATTTTCTCCACTTCACTTTCTCAACTCCAAGTCCTGCTCAGTGGGTGAGATCTCTGTAATGGCTGGAGATGGAAGTCACTGCTGCATCCTTTCCTTCAGCAGGTTTCAAGACTTTCTACAGGGATCAAAGTCAGCATGAAACAAATTCTGCCACTCATTCGGTGGGATTGCAGTGTGGTACTAGTGCATGTGCTAGAGGAAGAGCTGGTACAGAGGTCCATGCTGCATGCCACAGGACAAGACTATGACATCACCTGCGTCAAACTTGCAGCATTCAGGCAAATGTTCAAAAGAATCATAAAAACTTTTTTTTTTTTTTTTCAAGATAAACTGTTACATCTTTGTATTTACCTCCTGGTTTCTGCACCCTTTTCTCCTCTCACTTTGCGAGCCCTTTTTTTGGAGACAGGATGAGCACCAACCTACAACTAAGATGTGAAAATGACTACGAGGTTTGAGAATGGCCAACAGGAGTGCATCTCTAAAGCCCCACTCAGCAAAGCGGACAGGAAATGTGACCTGCGGGTTTTGGTAGCATTAATCTCAGGACTATAACTTGTGTTAAGAGCCAATGGCCATTTTTACCAACTAAGCCACTTATTTTGTTAACTATTCAATAAAAGGAGCAAGAGCCTCTTTCCTGGCCTCTGAAGGACAGTTAGCTGTTAGCTCCCGGAACTCTTGCAAGAGCTATCCAAGTAAGTATAAGCAGAGCTATGTCTTGGTGCACTTGGCACCAATGCTTCTCTTGGCATTTTGACTGCTGGTAAGTGTTCTGACCAGTTTAAATCCTCCAACTATTGTGTTACCTCGTGATTCAGGATGAATTCTTTGCCAGTGACTTGGAAGAGTGAGAATTGCTACTTGTTTTACAAGAACAAGTAATAATGGAGATGATAAATCAAGAGGAATTATTATATCTATTTGGACCATTGAAGTTCCATTACATTCATTTTTTTATCAAATATTTTCTGTTCCAGTACACTACAAAGCTTCTTAATCAGAAAAAAAAAAAGCACTGTAAACTTCCAAAAAACTAATCACAAGGGACATCTCCAAGATAAAAGCTTTCATTTTAAAATATGGGGGTTGGGGGGGTGTTGTGTTCTTTAATAACTGGGATAACTAAATCTTGAGGAAATATAAAGAGCCAAACTCCTTTTAGAAGTTCATAGTTCAGACAATAAAATCCATCCACATGGTGGAGATCTCATAAAATAAATCTTATGAGGGAAGTCAATAACTTTCAGTGGCATTCATCTGGCAGACAATACATTATGCTTTCTACTGTTTTGTGGGACAAATAAGGAGATTCAGAGCATAATCTGACCATTTTGAATCTTACCCAAATCCAGTGCTCTAGAAGAGGTTCAAAACGTCACCTAAAAGAAGATTTTACTTTGGATCCAAACTTAACAAAGACAAAAGGAAGACAGAAACAAATCCTTATGGAGTATGAGAATGTTCCAAGGTTCAAAACTCAACTGTGCCCAGTTTTGGGCCCCTCACTGAACAATGACAATGAGGGGCTGGAGTGTGTCCAAATAAGGGCAACAAAGATGGTGAAGAGTCTAGAGAACAAGTCTTACGAGGCACAACTGAGGAAATTGGGATTGTTTGAGCCTGGAGAGAAAGAGGCTCAGGAGAGACTTTCTTGTTCTCGACAACTCCCTGAAAGGAGGTTGTAGCAAGGTAAGGGTCAGTCTCTTCTCCCAAGTAACAAGTGATAGAATGAGAGGAAATAGCCTCAAGTTACACCAGGGGAGGTTTAGATTAAATGTTAGGAAAAATTTCTTCACAGAAAGGGTTGTAAAGCACTGGAACACAATGTCCAGGAAGTGGTGGAGTCACCATCCCTGGAAATGTTTAAAAGACATGTAGATGTGGCACTTAGAGACATGGTTTAGTGGTGAACTTGACAGTGCTGGGTTAACAGTTGAACCTGATGATCTTAGAGGTCTTTTCCAATCTAAATGATGCTATGATTCTAAGATGGTATTAATCTCACACTCCAATGCATTCCAGTTAAGTCAAGAATATCTGAGATAAGACAAATTTTAAAAATGAAAGCTAATTTGTTGGTCCGTTAAACAGTTTGGACAGTACTTTTGACTCATATCCTAGATCATAGAATGATTTGAGTTAGAAAGGACCTTAAAGATCGTCTCATTCTAACCACTCTACCATGGCAGGAACTATGCCAAAAGCAGCAAAATATCCAGCCTGATCCAGGCTGGATATTGCAGTAGGTACAATGTGTGCACTAGGACAGCGTCAATAAGTGTGGTTTCTTAGAAGATTATAATCCTAGATTAGGAAACGCATCTCAGTATTGAAGAGTTCCCCAGAGTCTTTAGGTAGAATCCCAGGGAGTCTGGAAAAGGATGCAGGACTCAATGAAATAGGGACAACTGCTACAGAGACCAAGAAATGCATATGAGGTTTTTTTTCTTTTGACTTTATCCAGGGCACATTGATTATTACAAACAAAACAAAAAATAAAACCTTAAAAGCCTCAAAAAAGGGATTAAAAGAGCTTTAGTCTCTCTCTTCTTTAAGTAGCAGGGACATTTGTATCTTTCAATACCTTTGCTTACTGCAAGCTGATTCATTACTATTCTTGTAATAAAGCAGTGAACAAAAGATTTTTATCCAATGGTTACTTGTAATCCAAATATTCTTAGTGGAGTATTCATTTCTCAATGATACCAAAAATATCTATTTTGGTGTGTGGACATAAATGAAAAATAAAATAGGATTTTGAAAGATATTTACTGCGAAGATGGTTGAGTTCATTATTTTTAGATCCAGAGTTCAATGTGCAACTCTTGTGACAACGTACTGGACAGAAGAGATAAATGCAACTGATCAGTGCTCTCAGTCAGAGCACGCTGGGCATCCTTCCTTTTTCTCTTTCATGAGCAGCCCTGAATAAAGTACCTCTTCATCCATTCCTTCATCACACCTTTGAAAATCTGCTATAACTCTGAATAAAGAGCACGTCCCATTCCCATAAGTCTCAGGCATTTACCAGATTGTAATTGTTCTTCTTCCTACTGCTATAAAATCACTTTTTAGCTCTGATATCTCTGTATTAATAAGGATAACATTTTTCTCAACTTCAGAAAGCTACACTGTAGATTTTTACTTCTGCACTAATCATCTAGGCTCATCTTATTGCACTTGCATCTGTTGTGTTATAAACAGTCAGGATAAAGCGACTCCCACCCATGAAATTTCCCTCTGCTTGCCACCAGGACAACCTCACTGACTTATTCAGATCTGTATCTTACACTGCAGAAGTCTAAAGGGGGACAGATACAGCCAAACCTTCTTCAGATATCTGCTCCTTTCTTTGGTTCCTGTTGCTGCTTCCAAACTGACACTCAAAGTCACTGATTTTTCTCCAGCTAGGTGAATTTTATGCAGTGCTGGAGGTAGAGGACACCTGCCTTGGCGCTTGGAAAAGCTGAGCTCCACATGAGCTCATCGTTGTGCTTAAATCCTGGACACCATCATAACCATTCTGTTTTGATATCAAGAGGGAGAAGAGCCTGTGACAGTGCCCCTCCTCCCCGCCTTTTGCATCATAATTGCATCAAAAAAACCAACCCTCATTTCATTGATGAATACTTCTACTGACTCTACTGGGGTTCAGTAGTATTTTTTGATGTTGAAACGTATTCATATGCCATAACAATCTGTGAATCTGTTGGCCCTGACTCCATTGCTTGCACCTCTTCTTATTTTCATTAAGATATTTCTGAGTTGATTTGATTTTAAAGCTTTCTTTATCTTGAATATATGTGATAGAAAAGGATACAAGGAGAAATAATGTTTCCCCTTCACACTATTTAAAGAGTCAGACCGCTTTGGTAAAGCCACATAGTGCATGAGTCCTCATAGAGATGAGCAATGTGTGGTCCTAGCTTCCTGATATAAGAAATACACCCTTGTGAGCTCTCAGGTGCTGAATTTGAGGTGAAGGGCAGAGGGAGCTTGTCAGCCTTTGCAGCTAGAAACACGAATCACATATGAATGTGGAGTGAATAAGTCACTTGGGTACTTAAATTTCCTGTGAGCCTCTGTACTTTTAGTGCCATTGTTGGATAATCCTTATAAAATATGGTCCGAAAGCTGCTATTTGTCTCACCTGAACTTAGTCATCTAAAACCTGTGAGCTAGTCTAGGCTGCTCAGTAACTGCGTAGCACTCTTTTCAGTTGCTAAAATGAGGGAGATGAGTCAGTCCCACCCAGGTGCTAGAGGACGCATTTCCTGTGGCTCTGGAGTAGAGTCAGTGTGTGAACAGAGGGTCACATTTAGGAGGCACGGTTTGCCCCCACAAAAACGTGACACAGAGCAAGTTTCTTTTTTGCTTGTATTGGATGCTTTGGGACATATGTTTACAGGCTCAGAATGGTAGACAAATTAAAAGGAACTTTATCAGAGAACTATTTTGCATGCTAGGCTAAGCAGTATGATTATTATACGGACTGGATAATTGGAAAAGTTTGGCAATTTGAAACTAGACAGAACAGCTGAAAGCAGTCCCCACTACTGAGACTTATTGGTTGTGTACAGTTGTGAGCTATGTAGATGTGGTGCCTATATTAGAAGTGTCCTGGAATACTGAACAGAGGCGTTTCTGAAATTAAAACATTTTATTTCTGTGGTAGAGGTGAAGGCTTAAGGGCAGAAGTGTGCACCTGTGCTGTGTTTGTTTTTATTTCTTGGTAATTTTTCGAGATGTAGGAGTGCAAAAGCAGGCTGTAGGAAGGCACATAGAGAGCATTTACTTTTCTAATGTTCTTTTTGTTTTGAGTGCTAAGGAGAGAAGCGACTCAACATCTTTTAACAGAAAACTAATATAACAACAATTGACTTTCGGAGTAGCATTTATTTATTTATTTATTTTCTTTGAGGGATAGAAAGGGTAGGACTCTGAATAAATAATTTCTTTGAAGAACACGATAAAAAATGCCAGGTTTCATGTCAATTCTGGGATTTTAGACTTTAGCATGAACCCAGTTTTCCCCCTGTTACATGGAAATTAATGTTCCGGTATCTGTTCATTTTTCAATATATGGTGTGTGATTTTGTAAAAAATAATAGTCATTTGTCTCAAGCATCAAGGGAAAAAAAAAACCACTGAAAAGAAAGAGAAGGTTTGTAAAACAGATATGGGAGTCTCATACCCTGCAAAATTTCTTCTTGAGAGTATTTTTCATTCCTGGAGATATAGGTCAAAGATAGGCATCTTTGTATGTCAAATCTAGTAACTATAGAGTGCTTTCTGGTTGTCATCCATGTTTGGTGAGCCCTACAAAGTGCAAGACATCACCTTGTACACCAGTACATCTGCTATAGAGGGTAGCATGTCACACAGACAGTGAGGGACTAAGCCAGATCGGCCCATAACAGGTAGCATGGAGAAGAATATAGTCTGCCTTTTAGCTGTAAGTGTGGCTAACTCCCCTGAAAAGTGCCCCATGAATGAGACACTGAAACTACTTCAATACGCTGCTTTTGGAAAAATGCGTATATTTGATTAATCAGCATTGATATTAACATGCTGAATTACAGGGTTTCAAACAAGCACCGAGGAAGGAGCAAATAAACAAAAACATTACTAGTAGACAGTTTAGCAATTTAAACTTCAGGATTTAGAATGTTATGTATTTCATAAAATATCAGTATCAATATTTTCTGCTCAGATGGCAGCTAATAAGAAACAAGATTCTTCAGGCACTTTATGTTCACTTTGGTAGCAAAATAAAAATGTAAGGCAAGAGTCAGAGAAGGGTGGCCATCAGATTTGCTCTAAGTGCCTTGTGAAATATAGTGTCTCTCTGAAGTGCACAAGAGCTGGAGTGTTAAGACTACATGATAATCTGAGTTTTCTTGTTTCATATCTGGGTCCTTGCATTTGAAAAGAATAGTCTGAAAACACTGAATCTTCTGTTTCATGGACAAGTAAAAACAGCCCATAAAAAACTCCCCAAAAAACAACAAACCAACAAAAAATCAAAACCCAGCCTTGAAAAGTTTTTTTTTTTTACTTTAAAATGCCATAAAATCTTGAACTGATGACACAGATTTTGAAAATTTGCAGGTGTCTGTGTCTTAATAAAGCTTGAATCCAGTTTGCTGTACAGATTACTAACGAATAACAGTTATTGTTGAAACTACACCAGGAGCAGACTACCAAAAATGTATCTAACGATCAACTATTGCATACATACTTCTCATGTATGTAGCCATGCCTTTTGCTCTCTTACTCCAGGATGAAGGAAGCTACTGCTGAGGCTTGGGTGAAGTTTTCTCTGTTTCTCTTCAGGGCTATTAGTTGGAGTGTGGGGTCATGAAAGCTGGAAAACTGGACCTGACTTTCTGTGTCTACAGGTTTCTGCTTATCCCCAGGCTCATGAGTGATCCTGAAGACCTTAGGCTTTTCTGGAGCTGCTTGGTGTTTTGAAGCTGGCAAATCTACTTGGTACTTAATGTCTTTAAATGATTATTGTACAATTGTGGCCTATTTGAGCACAAGTAATCCTATTACAAGTAAAATTTGGCCTTAAATCTGAAGATGAAGCCAAAAGACAAAAAGCAGCCAAATCACTCTTTTCAAAGACAACTGCTCTGCTCCAATGAGCCCGTACATCGAATTAGCATGTAATTTACAGAAACCCATGTTCTCTTTTGAATTCTTAGACTAACACCTTAAGATACATTTGCACAGTCCATTTCTTTTGTATCCAGCTCTCCTTTAGAAAGAGATTTTTTTTTTTCTTCAAGGAAAGCAGATTAATTTCTCCAGTTAGTAATATAGAGTTTAAAGAGATATTTCATGGAAGTTAATGTTGCTTTGAAGAGACATCAAGTTATTTTCTTCAGTTGCTAAAGTAATCACTTGTGACAGGAAACCTGCGGTGGTTTATTGAAAAGCACAGCCACTTCCTGAGATTTTCACATTCCTCTTGGTTCAGATTTGAAAAAAAATAAAGTACTAAGCTGTATTTCTGGGTTTCTGAATATCCTAGACTAGCTCCATGGGAATGAGAGCTCATGTCACAGATGGCCGCAGAGAACATGCAGGCAAATCATTACCTTTTGTCTGCCCTGACATCTTTGCTCGTTGCCTACCAGTCATTAAAATGCAACCATGTTTTTCATCAGTATAAAACTGTGACAACTTATTTGGAGTTATGGTTAAATTCCACTCCAGCTAAAGACATGGAGGGGCTTTTATTTTTTTCTATTGCTTCTTTAACAACTGTGGAGTCTCATTCTTATACAGCACCATGTGCAAACCAACATGGTATCAGGCTCCAAAATAAAAAATGCTTCATTGATCTTCTAGTACAATACAAAGACTAAGAGAAACAAGCAGTTAGGATAAGATGTTTAATAAGTTTTCGTGAAAACTTTAGGTTTTATTCTCTTGAGTAAATGTCAAAAGATTTGTAGATGAGTGTTGTGGGGGTCGGCAGGTCAGGATGAGGGGGTCTGCATTTGTATTTCAATACTAATTTCAGTGATGAACCTATGTTCTACTTCTGCAGTAACGTGCTTAGATACAAATCACTAATTGTGGTATAGTGCAGCTAAATTCCTTTGTATTTCCTTAGTATTAGCATCCCTAGCCTGATCATACATGGGGCCTAAGCTTACAGCTATGTTCCAAAAACTGTTCCTGGTACTTCTTCCTCAAATACCTGCACACTTTTTTTCCCCCCCTTCTTTTTTTTTTTCTGCTCTCATTTGATGATAGCTCCTGTATTCTAGCCTGCTGTGTTCATTCTGCCAAACCCATCTGATTCACCTCTGGGACAGAAACCTTCATTTTTCTGTTTATGTTTGCAGAACACCTCACACCCTATGGAGATACATAGAGAGCCACCTTCTGCTAGCCAGATGGGATGAAGAAGTTCTGGGCAATCTACTAGCTGAAGTTATTTTCTTTTTCTCCTCTAGAGTGTTCTTACAGATTGCCAACATTGTGAAATTATTAATGACTGAGGACAGTCATCTCCACAGTTCAAGAAGCGATTTCGTGTTGCTGTGCAGGATTTGAGGAACACGTGGCTGTGTAGCGCTGGAGAGAGGAAATTGCAGACAGACACCTTCAAGAACAGCTGGAGGCTTTCCTGTTAATCACTTGATATACTGAGATGTTCTTGGCATATAGCTTTGTGACAGAAGGAATTCTAGTGTCTGATTACAGGCCAGAAATATCTAAGCATCCAATTCACCTTGTGCAGGTAGATGAGAGAATTGTAGGTTCTCTGTGTAGAAAGAGAGCCAGAAGGCATATGGAATTCTCTGCAAGGAGCCACATGACCTTAGTGCGTACCCTCCAGGGCTATATACCTTTGGTGCATTCAAGGGGGAGATAATTCCTGATCTTCACATCTCAGTAAAAAACATACTGTAGCCTGTCTGTTTCCGCTTAGCACCAGAGGAATTTGAAAGGACTTTGTTTATCCTTAAAAATCTCTTGAAGCTCGTATCCTAGTAACGGAAAATTACATTATTTGTATTAAAATGTGGTTGTCAGACTTCGCTTGACACACATCCCGCTCCTTTAGGCATGCAAATCTGCTAGCTCAGTCCTGCACTATAGCAAGACCTTGCAGACTTTCACCAGTTCCCAGGGCTTCCTTTCTTCTCTCTCTCCCAGTCTGAGGAAGAGCAGAGAGCTGCAAAATCTATCTTATTGATTAGGAGGGTAAACTGGAACACTGCTTGTGGTAAGACTCAAGAAGGTGGCAGGCCAGGTCTAAAGACATCTGCCTGTCCTCAAAGAATGACCTCTGAGTCTAGCTGTATTGGGTTTGGCTGAGATGGAGCCTTGTGTTGGGAGGTAGAAGGTTGTTGATGACACCCATCTTGTGGCTGCTTCTGAGCAGCGCCCACACAGCACCAAGTCTGTCTTTCCAACATCTGCCCCCTGCAGTGGGATGTGGTGGACAAGATATCGGTAGGGGACACAATCAGGGCAGCTGACCCAAACTGACCAAAGAGTCCACAACGTATGACATCATCTCAAGTATAAAAGGGAGAGCAAAGGAAGAGGAGATGGGGCATTCATTTGGGAAGACGCTTGTGCTCCGAGCAACCGCTACGTGTACCGCGGCCCTGATTCCTGGGAAAGGCCAGACATCGCCTGCTCATGGGAAGTAGAGACTAAAATCTTTAGTTTGCTTTTCTTCACATACATGGCCTTGTTTTTTGTTTTTCCATTAAACTGCCTTTATTGTAACCCACGGGCTCTTTCCATCTCATTTTCTCTCCCCTTGTCATACTGAGGGAGGTAGAGGGGAGGGAAAGTGACTTGGTGGGTACCTGGCACTTGGCCAAGGTCAACCCACCGCACTAGCACTATATACAGTCAAGTAATGTATGTTACTTGTACATTACTTGATACTCATCCCACTCCAGAGCTCCAGCCTGTGCCAGCACCATAGCAATACCAACACAAGGAAAGGGTTGACATGAACACAACTTGTGTTTTGGGTCTGCTTTTCAGAGCTACTTTCCTGAAGGAGAAACAAAGCAGAGATGAAGGAGGTAGCAATGAGCTTGACCTTAGCATGCAGATGAAAGCCAGATTTTCCATTGTCTGAGTACCTGTTTTTCAGAACAAATCTGTTTATTTGTCTTTAATTTGAACAATTGTTGATAGATTGTCGTTGTTCCTGCGTCTACAGAGAAGTAGGACTTCATGTATAGTCTTCGTGCACAGAAAGGCTCCCAGACAAAAATGTTCAAATTGCATGGTAAATTTGCCCTTAAGCAGAAAAAAAGCTAGAAAATCTACAGTCCTGGGCTAAGTATATAGACCAAAATGCATATAAATATAGCAGTACCTTTGTATGTATATTCAACCAATCTATTATATGTGAATTGCCATTCTTCCCAAGTTGTCTCGACAGGTGAAGCACTTCCCATCTCAAACACAGATGTACACATTAAAAATTAGTCTGGTGGATTTTCCAGATCAGTGCTTTCTTCATCTCTAGCCCCATTTCTCTTTGTGTTACCCCTTCCCACCTTAAAAATTTGAAGAACTATGAAAATAAACTAAATTCTGAACTGATGAAACCAACTGAATTATCTGAAAAACCGTTGTAGAAAATTGCAGTTAGGGTCTACATCTCATTTTATCTAATAAATAAGAAGCAGCTGTCATTTCCATGACATAGGGAAAATACTGTATTCTATGCTGCAGAACGAATTTACAAAATCTTTTCCTGACTCCACCTTCTCTTCCCACTGTCTGGCCCCTACAGGGAGCAAAGGTAGCTGGGCTGATGAGCTTTGGACCATGTGCTCTGCCCTTCATGATTACTGAATGTTATTTCATGCGGAACACCAGTATTTTCCATATTCAGGAGAAAATATATGCTACTAAGTCACTGCTACTACAGTAACCTAGAATTTAAGCAGCGATTCACCACTAGTTTCTTTTCAAGACAATATCCCAGAAAGTTTTCCCTAGTGCTGAGGTATGAGCTCTGTGTTTGTTAGCACATGGCTAGTACAGCAAAGTCCCAGCGCTAAGATCCAGCAATAGTTCTCGCAAAGCCAACATGCAGGCTTTCATTTCATGGCATATTTGTAGCCAGGAAGATCTAAATATCAGGACTGACTGGTACTGTAAGTCACTGGAGAAGAGAAAAATCCTTAGGTGCCCAGATTATTTGGGCATATATATATGTGCTGTATATACTCTAGAGCTTTGCTCCACCTGCATGTTGGTGTGGGATAACCACAGTCCCTTCTGCATTGATAAGAGCCAAGTACTGAACTTTCTGTACTCAAGTCATTCAAGAAAATTTGTCCTGACAGAAGATACGTCTTTTAAGAGGACAAGCATTTAACCTCAACCGGAACTAGACTCCACTGCACTCAGACTTGGGAATGACATCTTGATCCTGCTCACTGTAGACAGAACTTACAGTGACTTGTTATAAAAATGCCTTCAAATGCTGGTCACAACTTCTTTCCAAACTACTCCACGTACTCTTGAGGAAGGTCAGTTTTAGTGCATTTGTTTGTATAAAACAAAAAAACAAGTAGTAAAAATCCCATAAGCAATTCTGCATACATGTGCTTTTACATGATCAAAGGCTTTATCTATGCTTCAGTAACTCATCAAATACATTAAGGTAATTTTGTCCTGAGAATTTTTACAGCATGAGAAGTCAAACAGCATAATTTGAACAGGAAAGAAGAAGACAGTCTAAGCACAAACAATTCAACATAAGTGAACAGCCTCATTTTTCAAAGGTGTGATTCCTGGTTGGTTTTTATTCAGCTATAGGAAAAGATGGGTAAACCAGGACTTCTGCAGAATCTTCAATTTTAAATGCTGTAAACAAAGCAGGATACCCTCCACTCCATCAGAGATGTGTTGGCTCATTTCTTACAGAAGAGGAGAAAACTAGGTCTTCAAGAGGAGTTTCAAAGTGAGAATGATTGTAAATTTAAGGCTAAGTGAGCTGTAAAGTGTAAATAGGATCATAGGAAACACAAACAAATACAGGATAAAGTTGGCTTTGTCAGAAGCAGTTTGATGAGGGACAAAAGCTGGCCAGACAGAGCAGAGCTGTGAGGGTCTTTGGATGTGAAGACGCGTATCTGGAGCTTGATGTGAAGTTAAGCCTGAAGTGCAGATGTGTCAACCTCTTTCCCTCTCCTGCGGTCTTGCTACATATCCCTGACTGTGAGACTTGCTCTTTTCCCTTCCTGGGTGGGTCAGTTTGCTGACAAAGAACAGCAGGGCCAGCACTGTGGGTATTTGAGCTGGCAACCTCTCTGCCATTAAAATTGGAGGCAGTGTCACTTAATGGGAAAAATCAATACTGCAGAAAAGGACAAGCCTGAACAGCCTCTGTCTTCCCCCTTTGCAGGAGGACTGGCCCTGGCCACTGCTCGCATCTGCGCAGGGAGAGGTTAGCATGCTATTAGCATATCATTTATTCACTGAAAGAGAGGACTTGTATGCCAGCAGCAGCTCAGCCAGACACAATCCCAGGGCAGTTGCATTCCCTCTTTTGGAGACGTTGCCAGGCATACGTTTCTACAGTCACTGAGATGCAGAAGCAAACAGATGGGTTAGGTGAAAAATGAACTCGTACTTGGAGAGCTGAAAATGGCACAAAGGGAAACGAAGGCCTCTCAGCGACATTCAGAGATGCCACTCACCCTTGTGTTGCCATCTGAATTCTTTGGCCGTCCTTCGCATTTTGCACCGACTTTGCTTTCTCTGTTAGTTGAATGCGAGGGCTGATCTTGGTGTTCATGCTACCGCTTGTTTGTATTGCAGAAGCAAGAAGTAGCCCCATTCACGGACCCACCTTCTTCATTCTGAGGCACTGGCAACCCATTTAATGCGTCCTTGTACAACAGAGCTTATAGTCTGTATACAAGGCCATACAAAAGGGCAAGGAAAACCAAAATAGATGAAAAGGACAAAGTAACAGTGAAATTACCATAAATTTAGCTAGCTACAACCATACTAAATGTAGCAAGAATCAAGGCTGGCATTCTCACAGCCTGGCTCTGCTGGGGAGTGTTTTGTCTGGCATTGTAACAGAGGTGAGCTTTTAATTAGTATGATCTTGAAATCAGTGGGATATTGGCACAGTAGGAGTAATGGCTGCACTTCAAGACCTCCCATTTAAAGTAGCCTGAGCACTGGCGAAAGAAGTCTTAAATACGGAACAATAATAAAAGCCACAGCATATTTCTGACTTCTAAAAATTATAATCGGAATCACTATTTTACTCACAAGATGAAGAATGGAAAAATCTGGCCTCTATTAAAGAAAAGCTCTTGATTAAAATGGCGATTTTAGTGAAGCTTTCAAAGGAAAATCCTATTTAAAGCTCCTGCTTCCTCATTTTGATAGATTCCCCTGGGAAATGTACATAAGGACAACTCCTTTAGAAAACACAGTGTGCTGTCCTTTGAACTTAGATGAAATTCCACATGAAAAATATAACAGCTTGGTATTCTTTTTGCTAAAAGAGTCAGCAGAGACATACAGGTATGCAGAATGCACTATATATATGTGTATAAAAGAATCATATATGCCAAAGGAAAGGAAACAAAGGTTAAAAATGACCAGGAAAAATGGAGTGTGTGTCTTGTTTCTGAGCTTACTTTTGAGAGCAGGACTCTGCGCTGTCAGGTCCTGCAAAATCATCCTATCTCTGCTGAGAGAATATCACTCTCTGTACAAAAATCAGATGTATCACTACTTGTGCAGTGAGGTAAGCATGTTGCATCAAGCATGAGCTCACTTTATGATGGTGATCAAACAATTTAAAAAATAATGCCAGTGTGAGATTTGTCTGTAAGGCAGGGGTGAATTACACGGGAACATCAATAAACAAGAAACTGGAAAGATAAACAGCGAGTAGGATCAGAGAGAGATTTTAAAGCAATGTGGTCATGTTCTTAACCCAAGAACAGGATTTTATGGTAAGCACATATGTATTTAACATGCTCATCACACTCCTGACTAAGGACCGTAATGAGGGACAGTACACAGAGCTGTGACGCAGAGGGATACCTGGCACTGGTTTGGATATTGAATAGCAACTCAGTGAATGAAAGTGACATAGTCTGTGCTGCAGGAAAAGTGCATTGTTTTTGAGCAGTATTTTGGGGAAAAACTTGTATATTGATCATCAAGAAAAAATCAGCTATATAACACTACTTGTCAGAAGTGGATTTGACAAGTGACAGATCTCAGGTGTCCGTAGTCCTAGAGGTTTGTGCTTGCATTGTAACAAGTGTCTAACCCCAGGGTAAGGGTTGGTGACAAAATTAATTGATTAAGCTAAATGAAGGTCAAAGTGTGTCAAACAACATACCTCTCAGGAACAGAATTATTCCAAAACATTTTCAGGGCCTCAGGTATTGTAGAAGTCTATCCACATATTCACTGCATTGATTTTTTTTTTTATTTAATTCCCATGCCACTGGTAAGGATATTTCCACAGAACCAGGTTCAGCAGCTGGTTTATGTTTTCTTTTTCCAGGAATGAATAACATCATATGTGGGATTCATTTGACCAAATACAGCCATTTGTTTCCAAGCTAGTCACCCTCTGACTTCCTTTAGACTCTCTGCAGAGAAAAAGCACTTGGAGGGAGAGATATGTCTCATGTTAAAGGCAGCTAAAATTAGACAAGTTAATTGTGCCCTCAAAGAGCATATTTCTTGCTTTTCCATGCAAACAAGATGAGAGACACTAGCTCAGATGTTCCCATGCACACTGAAAATCATAGAACTACAGAATTACAGAATCATGGAACGACTTGACTCGAAAGGAACCTTAAAGATCATCTAGTTCCAACCCCCTTGTCATGGGCAGGGACACCTCCCACTAGACCAGGTTGCTCAGAGTCTCATCCAGCTTGATCTTAAATACTTCCATGGATAAGACCTCCACCACCTCTCTGGGCAACTTGTTCCAGTGTCTTATCACCCTTATAGTAAAGAATTTCTTCCTAATATCTAACCTAAATCTGCTCTGGTTAAAATGACTACATTTAACTGAGATAAATGACAGTGTCCTATTTTGTTCTTTTAGTTTTCTTTTTCTTTTTAAATACCACCAGTTTGTGGGGTTTGCTCAATTCTTGATGTCATTTCTGATTTGTGACTACTCTATCCTTACTAGGTGAGAACACAGAGCTGCCTCCCTTCTGCACAGAAGGAGGACCTCACTCTATTCTGGACGATACGTCATCACCAGCTCTTAGCGCTACAGTCATTATCATTGTCACCATCATCATATCAGGCAGTGCTTACTTGTGCTTCCTGAAATATATTTGCTCTGGATGCTGCAAAGCTACTCAGGTAGTACCAGTCGGAAGACTTGACCCTAGCAGGTCTGAAGAACAAGTCTAATCTCACTTCATCATGTGATTTAATGAGCTGTGATAAGAAACATCTGTAACTAAGAAGAAGTATCAGAAAGTAGAGGAGACACTCTATTCAGCAAATAACAACTAACAGCCCCTTGCTTAATATCAGGGATTCACCATACTGTATTCTTTGTATCTTTAACTGATTCTTCCCAGGTACAGTGATTCTTATTCTGAAGTTTTCTAATGAAATGCTACCACAGATCACACTTTCCAGTACTATTTGGCTTTCCCTGATGATACCCTTTATCCTCTGTGATAACACCTGGTTTACTGCATTTTTTGAGACGCTTCTCTGCTTTCACATTTGCCAATAGATTTGAGGTTCCAGAATTCTGTCATTGTTACCAAACGTTCTCTCATGGAGAGAGAGAGAAAGAGTCTAGGACAGGATACCTCGGGAATTTTCTGAATTTGCCATCTTTTGAAATTGCGAAGACAAACTGAACATAACTTTGGAGCTCCAAAGACAAGCCTTTGCTCTCCATATACAGAAATCCAAATTATACACTACGCTTGCATTATATCAGAGGTCAAATTAGGTGATCTAGTGATCTCTGACCTTCTGATCTTCAACTGATCTTCAACTGATCTTCTGGTCTTAAACTCTATGACAGTAAGTACTCACACTTAAGACCATGTGTTTTTCTTTGCTGTTGAAGCATTTAGTATTTTCCATATAACCAAGCTGCCATTGGGCATCTATCAGTCAACTACATTGACTGTTTAATAAAACTCTCAACTGTTATAATTCTGGCCATGCCAGTGTTATTCTTTCAGTTATACATCCTATCCAGTGAGTAAAACATGTTTGAACCATGTTAGCTGTGGGGAAAAAAAGCACATCTGGATGAAAAAAAAAAATTAATCTGAAGCTTGCTGACAGTAGACGTTTCTACTCTTTCCTGGGATCAGCTGAGAAAATGAAGTTCGGAAGAAAATGTCAGTGGAATGGTGGGTCATTTTGGTTTAAGCTGAACAAGAAAGAATTAAAAAGCTTCTTGAAAGATCTGATTGGGGAGTTTGCTGTGCTGCCCACAGAAAAAGAAGTACAATTAAATAAAGGTAAATATCCAGCGATGGTCTGTTTGAGACTTACCTGCATCAAGTCTTTGAAGTGCATGTTGTTTATCACTGAAATGTTCATTGAGCCAAGTACAGCTGTATTTGCTCTCTGACAAAGGTGCCTCTTCAGGATATATTTAACATCAGCATCTCCTGAACCTGAACACATCTGGTTTTTGCTTTTACAGCAAAAAAGATTGGAAAAGGGGATATTTGAAATGTCCTTGAGGAAAATTGCAAAGAGAAACTCTTATTTTTACAAATCTACCTATATGTGATGAGCCAGTTCAATTTACTTTTTTTTTAAGAACTGGGCTGCCAGCACTGTATACCAGGCAGATTTTGGACCTGATTTGTGTCCCTTGAGCATACAGTGCTCCTAATCCAACAATGAAGATGAAATACAGGAGTCAGGACCACTGTTATTCTGGGAGAGGGGCAACAAAAAAGCAGTGCAGCTCTGCATTCAAACCTGGATATTATTGTGTAGATAAATTCTATTATTTTCATTCAGATTTCACCTGCAATTGATCAGCAGCATTTGTGCTTAAAGCTGATATGTTTATCTTGCCAAGCCAAATCTGTAGATTGTGTTTTGCCTCTTAATTCTCCATGTATTTCAGTACCTCTCTGTATCTGTGTCTGTAGTAAATTAACTGAAGAGCTGATTTCTGTTACATGAAAGACTGACTTTGACAAATCTACATTTACAGGTGTGCATATTGGTGAAGAAAAAGGAATAAATAAATATTAAACCTTCTTTCATTGTATAAAATGACCATTGTGTATTTATCTGTAGAAGTTTCCTTGACTTTCGTTTCCTGCCAGTCAGCGACTTGTGCAAACCAGACAGCAAGTCTCAGCAGTTCAAGGAAAGGCCGAGAGCACTGGTGGTAGTTACCTATATATGATGGTAGTTGATGATATTTTGACAGCTGTATTGACAACACGGTATTTTGGATTTTCTATTTTGCATTTTGTATTTTGTTTTCATTAAAGACATTCCTCAACATCGTAACCATGTCTGACTGATATCCCTAAATAAAGTCACCAAATGCATAAATCTGATTCTCCTTGATTATTGATATGCTTGGGTTAGTTAGTTCTGTTCTAGGTACCTCTGCTATCCCGGTTGTACAGAATGGAATTGCTTTCCTCATGTTTGTTTCAACATGAAATTAGCCTACTGCCGGGCTCTTCTGACTGGGAACAAGGATGTTCGCCACCATAGGTTGGACTCAAGAGCCCTTTATTTCTTGCTTTTCCAAAGTTCTTCAGCATGAACACCACAGAGCAGGTCCAACACCATCAGGGACCTCTGCACGTGTCTGGCATCAGTGCAGACTGGGGGAAGACACACCAGCTATTCCCTCTAAAACCACAACCACCAGGCTACAGCTCTGGCTCTGGTTTCCATACTTTCCTCCACTGGAACCTGCTCCACTGGGCAAGTAAATTGATGAGTTAACCAAAGAAGAAACAAAGCCAGCTTAGTGGTTAAGGTACTGCCCTGGGCAATAGGAGGCACAGGCACTGCTCTCTTTCCCTGGACTTGCTTCTGTATTTACCATTAACCTACAGAAAAGAAGATGTAACTGGGAGCAGACCAGGAACCACTATTCTCCCAGGTCAGGTGCCTGTTCAGCCAGAAAAATATGGGCCTGATTAATTTTTGATATTTTTTGTACAACATGTGACAGCAGTGTTGAGTATCACAAAGGTTGAAAGGAGACCAGGGAAAATTAGCAAAAATCACTTGGCGATCAGAATTTGAAGGCCTCGGTACCAGTAGGGAAATCTAACCCCTTAATTGTAACTTTTTCAACCCATTTTGCAAAATGCGACTCTTCTTCCTTTTCTCACATTCCATCCTGAGAAAAAAGGCCTCAGCAAAGGGGCTACATCAACAAAAATATCCTGTGAAGGTATCCACCAGAGGGAGTTACACGAACGCAACAAACCTAGACTGAACTACAAATGGTTATAAACAGACTTGGAAGAGCTGCCTGTTTGCTCCCCAGGACAGCCAAGCTGCTCCCTGCAGCTGCTGGTAAGGAGCCTGGGTTGAATTCAGCAAAGTACTGACCCAAATCTGCATAATCTTAAGTGAATACTCAGTGAACTCTAAGGAATCGCTCTGTGCATTGCATTAAGCAAGTGTTTTATTAGAGTGGGGTCAAAATACTCAGTGCTTTGCAAGGATCATATGAGGAAAAGAAAAGACTCTGTTTACACCTCGGCTTTTATTTTTTTTCCTCACTGGTTCACTTGTTAAAAAGAAAGCTAAGCCAGGGCCAGCCTCGTTTCTGGGAGGCCCGGGAAGGAAGCCTTGGAAGCAAACCCAACTGCTTCCACTCAGGAAGAGTTTTTGATGAGCCTGCCTCTGACACGCAGCGACGGCGGCTGCAGAACCTGCTGCTCTTGCCAGATCTCAGGTCCCTCTCCCAGAGAGAAAAACAAGGAAATGATGACATCTCCTCATCTAAAATATGGGAGAAATCTCTAGTTCAGCATGAAGTCGACCTCTGATATCTTTTTGTCTAATTCATGTTAAAACTATTTTCAGCAGAGAGAAGCAGTGCATCCTATCACTTTTCTAAAGAAATAGTCAAATTCCTGCCTCCCTCTGCCCCAGAAGGCAGGCGAAGGATCACAGTGCTAGCAAGCCATTGGGGAAATATCCCAGATTAAAAATACCACTTGAGAGCATGTTTTACTATTTTTTTTTTTTTAATGCATCTTCTGGGTATCCTGGAGTCTTGAACAGCTCCTAAAAGAAATTTAAGAAAAAGCACTCCACTCTGCTGGAGACCTCCATCCAAATTCTGCTTTATTATTAGAATAAAGGCACACAAGGAGTTAATCCCAGCTATGTGCTTTAACACAACTCCTGGCTCAAGGCTAGCAGAGTCTGTGAGAAGATGTTAAATGAAGGTGATTCTTGCCTTGATGAGATTATTTTCTAATGAAAAAAAAAAAAAAAGAAAAGAAAAAGACATTGCAATATTAGAAAAGGACTAGGCTGTTTTTTTTCTGTGACCGCAAGAGCTGTCAGGGGGACAGAAGGAGATGCAGAGAGGGTTTTGCCTTAGGACATTCCTGAGCCTGAATTCCAGCCCCTAAAGCAGCCGGCCCCCAGCCCAGGGCACAGCCCTTTGTCACCTCTCCTCCCTCTGTAAACCAGGTCTTAATACCCCCACTTTTCACAGGAATGCTAAATAAAATGCCTTGAAGATGAAGTGCCTGCGCTGCTGTCACGCTGCCAATTCTCCAGTGCTGCGCAGATTCATATGGTAACAGGAGCCAAGGTCAGGGAAGCATTAGTCAGTCTGAATTTGGCAAACGGGGGTGTCGGTGTCTGATAGCCCTTGCTTGCAGATTAGATTAGCGTGAAATGCCCTGCCTGTGTTATCCTTGAAAATCACTTCAGCTACTGCAGGAGATGACTGGTAATTGCATTAGCAGAGTTGAAAGCAGAACAGTTACTTTCGACATTCATTTGCTTCACCAGTCCTGATTTTCGGCGTTGTTAGTGTTGGTTTAAGCCTATATGAATTGAATGTAAATACCCCCAGTCTTTTTAAATGGGGTGCTACCAATCTGTTCATATTTAAGCTAATATTCCTTTATCCCTTTCTCTTTTCATTTCTTTCAAGCATATCTGAGGGATGTCTACTTGACAGGCCCTTCTCACTGTGGAGGTCTTGGTCCAATCCAAGGGTGTAGGTTTTTATACAATGAATTACTGCAGAAAGAATGTCATTTAACATCCGCTAAGCCTGCACATCCGTGGGGTGCAGAGCAGCACAGAATACTACCTCAATAAAGCAGGGCATTCACATCAGTGTAATTTCTTACCTGACAAGCCTTACCATAAGCAAGGCTGATGAGCTTTTTTGCAATGTCTTCTTCCTGCTGCCCTCCCAGTTTTGGAGCCAGCTAGCTGGGCCCCAGCCATCCAGCATTGCACTCCATGGCTCTGTTTGATGAGGGCTGCTGGCAAGTTCATTCTTCGCTTCTAGGTTGGAGAAAACATCTGGGATGACAACAGGTAACCTCAATTCCGTGGCAGGAGATGAGTAGGTCAGGTCTATGAGGCTTGTTTGGATCATATCAAGAATGTTCTTTGCAGAGCTAACATATTTATTTTAAAAATATTTTCTTGATAGAAAGACAAACATTGGAAATGAAGAAGAAAATGTGAAGTGGGTTCTCAGTGCTGTTTGCCAGTCACCTTTAGTCTGCTGTCACTTATAGTCTAGGGGAAAGGAGAGTCTTTTGAAGCACTACTAATATTATTAGAAATCTAAATATTTGCACTGCCTCTCCATGTCTCCATCAGTCTCACATAAGACACCAGTTTACTGTTAGCAGCCATGAAGGTTGAAGTTCTGATGAGTCCTGATGCCAGCTCACCAGGAGGCTGGGACACAAAGAGGTGGGGAGACATTATGGATCCAAATCACCTCTTTACTTCCCTCCTTCTTTGAATAAAATATTGCAGCTCAATGGATGTTCAAGTTGTGGTGGTGAAAGGAGTGGCTGTGTTGCCTTGCAGTGATGAAGTGCTTCAGCTCTGCTGTCTGTACAGCCCTTCCCTCCCCTTCCCAGCATGTGCACTCACTTTTCGGGCAAGTTTTCATCACCTCTGCAACAGTGGAAAAGCACAAAGTGAAGTACTGAAATTGGGACAGCGTCAGTGTTAACCAGATTTGGGAAAAATGCCTAAAAACCTGATCTGGAGCATTTTTCATTTAATTCTGTGAGACTCTGACAATAAATCTATGTTTTTATAGGAGTTCGTTCTACTCTACGTACTGTGACCCTCTTTCAGTAGATTATGTATGGTACAAGAGTGTGAAACAATCATCACAAAAAGGAGACATCTCCCAGCACCACAGGCATTCTGACAGAGATCTGTTTTGCTCTACACAGGCAAATCAGCTTCCAAAAACCAACATGTTTCTGGAGGGACAATATTAACAAAATGAAAACGTGTGTGAGAAAAAGGCAAAACCAGTAAGGCATTCAGCTGTCGGTAAACACTCCCTCACCTTTATCCCCTAGCACTCTTGTCCCTTTTTTCCACTGGGAAAAAAAAAAACGCTACTGAAGCCACAAATGACACATGGTATATTTAATTTTTTCAGCAAAACCAGTGTGAAACAACATCAGGCTGAATTAAAGCCATACGAACTGGGATTAAAGTCAAAGCATTTGTGTAGAAGCATCCCAGGACAGCCACAACGTTGCTGAAGACTGCAATGGAAGCGGGGCCAGGAGTCACATGAAGATGAGTCCTTGCAAAGAGTCATTTCTAATATAATCAAAGTCAAAACACAGTCCAAAATGAGATTTCTGTAAATAAAGGGAAATTTTATTAGTTCCAGATGGCACCATAACACTAAGTTTCAGAAAAAAAAAAAAAGCAAACACGTTGAAGAATATAACCACCCCCTTTGGCCCATCATACAGAATGGGGCATTGCCACCAGACAGCCGTTCTGGATATGGAGTTGGTTGGTTGTGTTCATGCTCCTTACAAAATAAGAAAAGAAAAAAAAAAGCCAACAAACAGTAACCAAACTGAAAAAAGGGTCTTCCTGCCTGCCGCCTTCACATTCCATTTATAGTCTGGTTTCTATATATTTCCCGAAGTGACACCATGCAAATTTTCTTTTTTTTTCTGCCTGATGAGTTCTGATTGTGTCAAACCTGAATAAGTCACCAATTTCCACCTGAAAACTCAGCTGTAATGTGCACAGGTACTGGCAAGAAATTCAGGGTTATCTCTGTCTTGATTATCTTCGAAGCAAGACAGCGAAGCTTATGAGACAATCGAGAGTGGCTCCAACTGAAGCCAATAGCATAACTTAGTTGGTTCAGAATTTCACTCCAAACTTGGAGTCTACAAACTGAACCTGAATCAGAAAGTCAAGTTTGACTTTCTCTTTCTCTCATTTTTCCATCACCAACAGTCTGTGTTTGGACTTTCATAAACAATTGTGTTTAAAACTTTAAACCAGAAACTCACTCCAATGCTGTGAATATGTTGTCCCTGCAGAGCTCACAAGAAGCAGAAGTGCAAGTCAGTTTGTAAGGTCCTGTGTATACACAAGAATTCTCTTTGCCACATAAGCAAGGGCTAGACATGTTTACATGTTTCCATAGTCACTTAATAGCCACCACATGAAAAAATTCTCAAGTTTTGCATGCTTTCAGATTCCACCTGGATCCTCACCTTCCTTCTGCTCCCATTAAGACTCCCTAGCTTTAGCTGTGGAGTTCTTGGGTTCAACAGCTAGACATAATGTACCTAGTTATGCAATATTAAATTTTTGCTCAGTTCTATCTGTTTGTTTGGCTGGCTCTGTTTCTATCCATACCTCTAATTCTCATAAACACTGTCAGAGAGCCCATTCGTGTTTTCAAAGTAATGAGTTCTTCTTCACCTTGCCTTGGTCCGTGTGTGGCAAATTCCCATTCATGGCTTTTTGCTGATGCTTCTTTTCTTTCCACAGCTGAGACTGTAGCGTCTTTTCCAGGACCAGCAAAAAAACTACTCAGACATCTTCAGAAACATACCAGGTTATGGTTTTTAGATTTATTTTCATTTTGCTGTGTGTGGAAGCTGACTTCTCAGAGAATGAGAGTAGCAAAGCTGACTGGAAACATGTAATACTTCATCAGGAACACAGGAACTGCTCTAGTAGTATGAAAAAAAGAGTATTTTTTGCATGACTATGGCCTCTTCTAAGACTTGCATGCCCTTGCCAAAGGGCTTCCTCTGCCCACCTGGTGTGCCTCAGGGCACTGTGTTGTAGCAGTGCCACAGCAAGTCCCCAGGACTGCAGTGGTCCAACTATTTGGTCCAACATCTGGCAATCAGATGAGAGCTGAAATCATAGCTTCTGCCTGGAGGATGTCAAGGAAATGTTCACAGCATTTGTATCCCTCCTTCATATCAGTGTGACACTATAAGTCCAGAGCCTTAGCCAAGTGATAACTCTTAACTACGCACCTCTCAGCATCATTGCAAATCACCTTGCAGACAGCAATGGCTCAGAAGAACTCAAGCAAAACTAAAGTGGTCCTTGTCAAAAAGGTGAAATGCTTTAAAAA
This sequence comes from Baryphthengus martii, assembly GCA_013396935.1. Taxonomy (NCBI): domain Eukaryota; kingdom Metazoa; phylum Chordata; class Aves; order Coraciiformes; family Momotidae; genus Baryphthengus; species Baryphthengus martii. The sequence goes on from VWZK01020185.1 coordinate 386,089, forward strand.
GCTCACTTGGACATTGACCTCACCACTCCATAGCACACACCTCCCTGCTATCCCTACATTGAAGAAACTTGGAGTCCTTCTCGGGACTCACGGGACAACACACTTTAAAAGCACTTTATTTCACCTCTGGCAAGCTATGAAATTCCTTTATTTCCTCCTGGGTGAGGCCTCAGTGATCCTTGCCTTCATGTCCTCCCATTTGACTTGCTGTGATTCCCTGTTTGAATCTCTATATGAAGACTATACAAGTCCAGCTCAGTTTGATTTCTCAATGATTCAGGTTTTCATGAATACACGTCTCCACTAGCTCCCAAGCAGCTTCTGGTACTAGTGATCAAGCCCACTTTAGTTAACAAAAAGCTGAGATAAAGCTGAGATAAAGCTCAAGGCAAAACAAGAAACATATTTTTCTCTTCATTGAGTCGGATTGTTAGAGGAGATCAGATAAATTCAATCTCTGAGCACCTTTAGGAAATTAGGTAAATCCTTCCTGCCTGGATCAGCTCTTCCAAAATGTGACTCAGTCTCCGCCACTGCAAGCAATTGTTGTTTCTGTCTCAACTGCAAGGTCATCTCTGGATTAAAATATTTGCAGTTTACTTTTGATAAATATTGACCATCTGAAGGCAAATGAGGAAGGAATTTCATTTTCCTTCAAAGCCCTCATCGTTTACACAGATATAACTAGTCCTTCCTCTGGGACAATGTCACTTATATAAAGCTGACCTTCCTAAATAAAGCTAAAACTAGCTGCTAGGAAAAATAGTGGATTTCCCTAAACACTAGGAAATGAGGGAAATGCTATTAATCATGGAAGAGAACAGCATTTAAGTTATCATTCTTTCCAAAGCTTTGTACTATAATTGACACTCTTACAATAGCACCTATATAGAACAATTCAGATAAGAATCCCCCTGAGATAAGCATTGTGCAAAGTCCTTATAGTATGAGGCAATCCCCATAATAGCAAGGATATTAATGCTGAACAGATTGGAGTATTCCATAGGTGAATGTCCTGCCAGTAAAGTTGGATAATAAGCCTTCTTTTCACACACCATTTGCCTTCAGCAAGGGAGGATAAATTAACCTGCACGGTGCACCACACTAATGACTTCCAGTATTCAGGCTAGGTCAGTTTGGATAAATCTGACTGGGAGAGCTCAGGCAGATGTGAAGTCACTTGCCAGGGCTCAGAGCAGGTGGGATGTAAGCCACCTCTAACCTGAAGGCTGCATGACCACGTTAGCACTGTGCTGAAGTTGCATTCCTCTGCCTGGCTGGTGGAACCAAGGGGAGAGAACAAAGAGCAGTAGCAAAAAGATAATTCTGTAGATAGAAAGAATTTAAGAAGAGAGTATTTAAGTGACTTCCCTAAGGTCGTTCAGAGGCACTGGAGGGCACAATAACAGGGCATGTTAGTGAAGAGCAACAAGGCAAACCTTCTTTTCTGGAGGGTGAACAACCCAACATTGTCTGACCCAGAGAAAGCATTCATCTCCTTTTCTTTCTGACTTTGCTGGCTGCAACTTTACCAAGTTATAATTTTTCTTCATTAATTTCTTTATGATTTCCGTATTCCAGCACTGGAGCCCAGGTTGAAGTGTTAGATACCAGTGAGGAAGGTGAGTGAACACAGAAGGAATGCAAGTGTTAGAGGAAGCCGGGCTGCCAAAAAGCATCTGCGTCTACTGCTGAAGGCTACGTTGGTGCTGACATGCTGGGTTATTTCTGCTGTGATATTACCCGAGCGTCTAATTAAAGACAAGGTTAAAGACACAGCCTGAGATTTAAAGTTGTGAATACTTAAGAGTGGAGATTTCAGATTTTGCTTTAGTGTTTAAAAGGTCAGAAGCTGTATAGCTCCCGCTAATCTCCACAGAGATGCATCCCAAACACCCTCTCAGGTAGCACAAGACTAGCTTTAGGACGCTGGGACAGCAGAGGAATATTCCTCTGCCAAGGTTAATCAGAAAAGGTTGCACTAATGAGAAACATAGTCAGATATTTCATATTAAAAAATGCTTGGTAGAAACATAGATTTTTTTTTTTTTTAATATAGGGAATTAAATAGGATTTTTAGTGCAACCTAGTGAGTGTATTGTTTAATGCATAAAGTGCAGAGGTAAATAATATTTTTCCATTAGGCTTTATTTGGAAATCAAAAGAAGTACAAAACCATATTTTAAATCTAGCTACTTAGCCATGCCAAAAAGCATGAGTCACACATGATGGTATTCATGGAGAAGCCAGCAAAGCTTGGAGAAATATTTTGGTATTAGGTTTCTGTTCCATATCCAGAACCAGACAAATCGAACTGTCTAGAGGGTGAAATCTGAGAATAACAACAGTGGTCAAGATTTTCAGACTCAGGTGCCTAAGAGATAATTACGTTCTGGGGGACTTTGATAAAAGATAATGTCATTGCTTGGAAATTTTTACTCCTACAAAATTTCCAGAAAGTTAACAGGCAGTAGAAGAGTGCACTGCAAAGACAACTGGGTTGCTATTCAAGTATCTGCATGTGAACTAGGACGATGCCCTCATTATAGTAAATACGGGTGGTGCCTCCAATAAAGTCATAGTCAATGGAGTCTGGAAATTATTCAGTTGACTATTAGTGACTCCTTCACAGTCACCTAATTACATTGAAGGCTTCATTGATCTCTATTGAGTATAAAGGAAGCATAGACACTTAGGCCTCATGTACACACCAGCACTTATGTATTCTACTGTGTAAGTGAATCCTGTACCAGATGTTAAATATGGACGATCTGTGTAACTTTAGTCCAAATGTCTCAAGCTATGACTAAACTGGTGGTGTCTCAGGTATACCCACTCCATATAGAGGTTCCTTCTTTGTGCACACCACACTCTTTCCCTTGCACATTTGTTTCTGCAGAGCAAGGAAATGAAGGTTCTCAAAGTACTCCTGAACCACACTCCAGAGGTGAACACCCTAGCTCGCTGCAAAATGTCAGAAGAGTTTCTAGCTCTGTCCACAGGGACAACACAGCCCACTCTCAAGCTGCAAGAATTGCCTTACCATGCCTTGTGTCTACAAGTAACAGGCTTGAAACCTCAGTCAGAACTCCAACCAAGGGAAAATAGAGTCAGCACTAACAACCCAGTTTATCTACTTTGTACTGTGTTAGCGTGAAAAGTATTGAGATTCCTGATCAAAACCACTTTCTATCATGCTGTTTCCATGAAAGTCAGTCTTGGAAACCAAACATACACAAACACTGTATTACCAGTTCTTGCAGCCTTCCCTGGCACACCTTAGAACCGGCCCAAGCTTCGAAATATTTTTAAGAGCTCTTCAGGTTTTGTTCCTTTTTCCTTTTTTTTTTTTTTTCTTTCCACTTAGCCATTTTCACAAATCTTTTTCGATAGGAAATTGTAACAGAAGCCTAATCACTGGCTCTTGTTACATGGACCTTTAAATCTGTACAGGGCAACACTGGAAATCAAGGGCTTCTTATATTGATAAAGCTCCATGCAGTATCTAATCTATATAACAAAGGACAGGAAGAGAGGGAAAATCAGCCCCAAAGTCCTCAGAGTTACATGTCCAAAAAGAGTGAGGAATGCTAACAAAGGGGGAGGTTTGTGCCTGGAGCCCAGTGAGAGATTTCAGCGATGCTGCAGCTGCACCGAAGCAAAGTTGTCCTGATAATCAGAAACACCTAGAGCACTCAGCATCACCTTCACTGTGAAGGATGTCAAAGAGGATAGAAAATGATGAGCGCATTCAACAGAGCATACACAGGTAATCTGCTGAAAACTGAAAAAAAAAAATGAAGAGGCTGGAGGGGACAATTGGCAGTCAGGGCTCCTTAGCTCTGCTTTTTGCTCTGTCGTTCCTGGGGTCCAGCTTCCTTAATAACCAGGGCTGAAGAGTTGAGCATTAAGCAAATATGTGTGCCCTCGTCCAGCCCAGCTTCACCAACCTCGTGTGATCCTGCAGGGCTGACCTGCAAAGGCACAGACTGAAGCCTGGAAATATTTCCTGGGAAGGGCCTTTGGGTCTCAGCAAATGTAAGGAACATTTTTATAACCCTGCCCCTCAGACTGAGACTGAGAAAACAACAACCAAGCCAATCACAAAGGGTCACATTGCCAAGTAAGGCAGTTGAAACAAATGATATAAATACACTTTGAACAAGACATCTTTATCAAGAGAGGAAGTATTAAGAGCTACAGTGACCAGGCAACACGGGAGAAAGGAGGATAAAGAGGGACCGAGATAAGGTTAATGAAGAATGACAAATAGAGCCAAGTAGCTTTTTCCTGTTTGGAAAAAAAAAAAAAAAAAAAAAAGCCCCTTCTACTTATCGAGCTCAAGGACAGAGAGGGGACTTTCCTCAGCCAACGAGCTGCACAAAGTGAGCACCAGTAGCAAAAGTAAACTGGTGCCGCAGAAACTAAGCTCTCTCCTTTACAAGCACGAAGTGAAGCTCTGGTCCAGCCACAGGCCAGTCTGCTCTCCCTGGGAATCCCACAGTGGATAATGTGGATTATTCCCACAGGGCACAGTGTTTCCTTCAGGGCACAGGCGGCCCATGGCAGTCCCTGGCATCCAGCAGTGCATCCAGAGCTTGGGGCATAGCTGCTCTCCCTGAAGCCAGGGAAAGCCAAACACAATCAGATGCAGGTTCAGCCCTGCAAAGACACATTTGATTGCCTAGATTTGTTATTTTGTTATTCCAGAAAAGTTCCAAGAAGAGTAATAAACTGAAGGGATTAATTAAAGAGCAAAAATTAATCGAAAGCAGAGCGGTACCTTCTGGCTAACAGACCCTGTTGCACTTGAAGCAAGAATTGTTTTCATCTCTCCATGGTGTGGTTTTAATTTCTTATAATTGAGCTCCCTACAGCCATTTGCAAGCAAACTTCCCTGGCTGTCACCCAACCTCAACCTCTCCACTGATAACTGACTTTATAGTGAATGGAACACTCAGTAGCAGTGCTGGGAGACTACGAAGAGCCCATCCCACTAACTGACTGGCCCAAACAAAACTGAAGCCAGTGGAAAGAATCCAAATTACTTTCGAGGATGCTGGCTCAGGACTTTTGAGATTTTGGGCCAAGATGACAGGGCTAGAAGTCATAGAAGCTGAGCAGGTGTGAAGGTCAGGAAGAGATTTATATGATAGCACCCACTGCCTGTTGCAGAGTTGCCCTGCAGAGCCAGGGCTGGCAATTGCCACACTGTCTTCTTAAAGAGTGAGCTTTTGATAAGCAGTTTCAGGATACTGAAACCAAACCTAGGCCTTAAGTAACTGACCTGACCAACCTGACTTCCCTGCACCTATGCCGTGAGGAGCTTTGTCTCTGGTCTTGTCTCTGATCCCAACTCCACCTGCTCCTGACTAGGTTGCCTGGATGGATTCCAGATTTTTCTTTATCTGATGGCCACTGGATGGTCCAAAGAGCTGGTCACCGCTCTTGACCCACCTGTGACTGCACTCTGTCAGGATGGCTCTGCCTCTGCTGGGATCAACCTCAGTTTCCAGCTTGCCTTCCCTTGTGAAGCAGCCCCACTCTTACTGCTCCTGAGCAGGCACTTAAATATCATATACCTAGCCCACACAGGAGGACGCCATGAGTGATGACTCCTGCAGGTAACCCAAAATGCTTTCCATAGTCTTCTTGACTGACCTTTCCAGCCTTGGCAAGTGTGCAGCTTTCCTTTGAGCACAGCAGCTGGGCACAGGTCTTCTCACCGCAAGTCAAATCAAGACAGCTGACCTTCAAGAGCACCTCAAAGACATACGGCTATTGTCCAGATGAAGAGGGATTTGGTTTCCAGGTCAGCCAACTCAATAGTACATCCAGTTTTAAGTTCTGAAGAACAGAGTTGAGTGAAAGCTGGAGTTTACATATAATCAGGTTAAAAATTGAGCATTATGTGATAGGAAATTGTATGTTGTATACAAACTAAAAACAAATCCCCAAACCCCCAGTTTCGTATACACACATTCAGACACATTCATGGTTTCTTCTAGCTCAGCTCAACATCTAGATGTTCTTATCATTCAATCTTGAATTCGGATTTGGGCACTTTGGATATGTCATATATAGCCTAATTTACCCAGCAATAAGGTAAGGGTGTAATGGCCCATTTCTCAGAACCGCTCTCAGTCTTAGCACATTGCTGTTTACAAAATGTGCGTGACACTGCTACTCGCTTGGTATGACCTGCAGGTAGGTCATCACCTGAAAATCATATCTGAATAGCAACACGTTATTAATGATAACTTGTTTTTTGATAAGGCTGAAACAATTTGAGAAAAGGGCTAGTGGCCGTAAAAAGATGGGTGGAAAACTCTTAGCAGTTGTTCTTTCCAATGAGAAGATTCATGACCTCTCACAGGAGCTGCAGAGGGACTTCCTAGCTCCTACCTCCAGACAATGAAACACATTATGCTGAAAAGTTGTAGTTGCTAAGAATATTTGAAATGAAATATTCCATGTGGCATCTTTTGTGTTTCTACATGGAGCCTCTTTTGACCCTTAAAAGCTAATCCTTCTCATCATTTTTATGCCGTGCAGATAAAACTACTCATGGCTGCTTCATTTCGTTAGCATATGCAGAGATGCAGCTTCAAAGCAGCCTGTTCTTTACAAGCTGAGATGTGCAGCGCAGGCACTTCTGTGCCTTACTGCACAACTACTGCATCACTCAGGTTATCTGGAAAGAATTTATTCCAATAACATTTTAAGTAGTCTTTTTAACAATAATTAATTTTGTGTTTTAATAAAAAAGGCAGACGTAGGCTGCAGTGGAACAATTCCCTGCATGAAACACCTTCTGAACTCCAGACAAAAGTGCCTTAATAGACTTCCCTCACGTATCATTTAAGAAGATTTTCAAATGTACAGATGCTATCCAGTTACCATCACCTTACTGGAAGCTGCTTCACAAACCTTTTGTACAGCAAAAATGATCTATCAGAAAATTACAGTATAAGTACAATATGGCCAAAATGGTAGTACCATATGCTCATTTAAATGCAACAAGTGACTAATATCCTGTAGTCACTCTTGTTTTTCAAGCTTTTTAAAGTTCTGAAATATTTGCAGGACAAAGGTCCCAGAAGTCTCAGGCGAAGGAAGAGATCCACCATTGCAAAAACAAACCCAGAACTAAACAGCTCATCAACAAGATCAGCAAAGAAATCTGCTCCACTGTGTCACATGCAGTCTGTGTTCAGAGCTGCCTCCTTGCTCATCAAAACCCCCTTCCTTTGGACCTTCCCTCTCTAGAGGGAAGAAGGGGTATTAGCTTAAAATACATGCAAAAAGTTTGTAAAATACTAACTCGTCTCACTTCATGCTGTGCAAGAATTTCACTGTAAAGATAGCAGAGGCACCCAATAGATCTGAACATGTGGAAATTGTTTCTTTGTTGACCTGAAGGTTTTAGGGAAGCTAAACCCAGCGTATTATTGAATTTCTTTTTGTATACTGTAAATTACTAAAGAGAGGTCCCAGATTTCAAAATCTGGCCTGGATTTCAACCTCCCAAAGAGCTGGGATGATTGATTCTGTGGTTATAGTTCAACTGCTGTCATGGAGCCAGTTGCAAAACTGGCATGTGGTTCCAGCCTCAGATTTCAATTATTTTTGGAGCAAGAGCTGAGTGCGTCTGGAGCTGGGATTTTATGCTATGTCTCTATTAAGTAACATTTTGCAAATGCTCAGCCCAAAAGGAGAGAGTACATTTCAAGGGGCACAGACTGTTTTAAAACAAAAAGTCTCAGGTTCCCATTCTCTGTATCATAAGCATATGTGCAGCACTGAGAACTGCTTGTAGCTGGGCAGGAGTGGCCTGCAGCACCCAGCTCGATCATTGCCCGCGATGCAGTGGTCCCAGACCCCATCTAAGTCCTCTTCTCCCTCTGCCACCCTACAAAACCGGAGCCATCATCAGCAAATTCTACACAGATATACCAAGGTTGCAGACAGGCCTCCTAAACTGGCCACATCATGCTTCTAATGGCAAAAAGGAGCATGGGATCATGAACCTCTCTGTGCAATCCCACCACAGGGTTGTGACCAAGCTAATGCTTCCAACCTTGGTACAAATTCCCAGCCCTGTCATTCCTCATTATGCCAGCCATGCCCCAGAAACTGAGCCTGAACAACTGACTTTTCCAGATTAAAACCCTCTGAGCAAAGCTAACGGCATACTAAAAAGCTCTGGGTACAAGCAATGGAAAGTGAGAAAGGGGGAAATCTGGTGACTTTCCAGGCTCAGCACCTTTTCAGCTGAACTGTGTGTGATGATGAGTTGATAAGGGGAAAAACAGACCTGTGAAGTTTAATTAAGCAATAAAAAACACTTGTTCTTTGATCAAAGCAATGGGAAAGCCTCTGCATGGCATTTATTTATCCCTAGGTTAACCTGTCTTAATGGTCTGAAAAACACATCACATCTGCAGCAATTTTTACTATTTCTAGCCATGTCTGAAGCTCTTGAAAACACATTCAACAAGCGTCAACTAATCCTCACACTAGCCCAGTGAGTGAGTGTGGATGAATACCCCATAAAATGGCTCATACCTTGAGGACAGGGTGAGTGCCTGTATTTGTGCATTTTCTGCATATTCAACAAAACGAGGATTTGGGAGCTACATATGTCCCTGTGGCTCCCTCGTATCACCTGCACCATTTATAAGGCAAAAGACACAAATTAGTAAATGGTATTTCCCCAGAGAAGGGGCACAGAGGCACAGACAAGAAAAAGCAGTTTCTCCCATGGTAGCTCAAGAGAAGGAATCTGTCTCCTGCCTTACGGAACTGTGTTAATCACCTGTCTCTGATCCCTCTTACCACTAATGAAGTCAGTGTGTCTAATCAAACTTGATCTGAGGGAATTATGATTCATATCTTACCTGAAGTGACTGTCGGAGTTAAGCAGCCTTTTAAAAATGGAGTTCCTTGAAATACTGATACATACAAATGTTACTTGATAAAGATCACTCATCTAAAGTTATTACCCATATTAATTACAATATGATTTCTTTCTCTTCCCTTCCGGCCTGCTGTAAAGTGCTAACAGAGCTATGAGAATGTGAAGTGCTTTTCAACTCTGGATTGCAAACCATCAACACAGCTGCAGATTCATTTCCAGTTGCAGACGCTTTTTGGCTAATGAAGTTAGAGCCAGAAGAAATGCAGTTTGTCTTTGATGTTTTAAACAGTTTACGGGCCTGACTGTTGGAAGGGAGAAAAAAATAACCTTTTGTTTGTACTTTGGGCAAATTAATTTTTGAAATGGCTGAAAGGCAGACAATGAGCCTTGCACTATCATGCTTGCAGAGCTGCTTTTGAGATTGAAGCTAAGCATAAAAACTTCTTGGACGGGAGCCTAAAGTGCTCCCCAGGGAATAATTGTGCAACAGCAGAGGGATGAACTAGATGATGAAACAAATCTTTTTTGCCATTAATGTCTCTGATTCTGAAGCTTTTAGAGTGCTACTAAGGACATGATAGCAAGAGAGACTTTTAAGGCTCTCGTACGACTTATGAGAAAAAACAGCAAACAAAAAAACCCCAGCAGCTGTGAAAGCTAAAGGCACTGCCAGGCCTGCTGGCAAACTGTGCAGTTCAGGCAATACAGGAATTCTACGGATTTTAAGAATTCCCCAAAATCACTGGAAAAAGGACAGAACTGTCACTTGGTGACAGTGTGCGAAGAGGGAAAAGGCTCAGGAGCTGCCATCAGAGTGCATGTCAAGGTAGGAAACAGGAGCAACTGAGGTGGTGGAAAACAGTTCTCCTGCCTAGAGGACAAAATCACCCAGCATGCTTGTGAAGAACAGGACACTTCTAGTCTGCTTGCTCCAATTCATGTCATATTTTCAGTTACCAGAGCAGGTGGATGGAAAATTGTCCATTGCCTAGAGGCAACTAAGTATCTCCAGATGTCAAAGGGAGAAGACAGGGGGCAAGGAGAGTGCTGTCTCAGAGCTGCGGTCCTGAAGATTCACAGAGAAATAGGAAAGCATGACCAAAGACTCTGTGGAGTTTGCTACAGTTGAGAAAGTCCCTGAGCTGACACCTTGCTTCCAGTGATTCCATGAGGGCCAGCAGAGATGTAGGAGCCTTTTATTTTGTTGCTGGGTATTTGTACTCTAATGAAACTTGCATTCAAAAGACCTTTGGGGCCATTTTGGTGCATTTATTATAGGAAAACAGTTTGGGACTGCTCTGAAGCCCTGTGCTATCTCTCTGGCTCCTTTAGGATTTCCATTCAACATGCACCAGAGCATTTTGGTGTTACCTTCCTTCCTTATGATAGGCAAGGTAATTAAAAAGATAAGTTTGAGTTTTTTCACAGGTAAGAAGAGGTGAATTGCAGGCAGCAGTGTACAATGTGTGAAAAGGAAATTCTCAGGGAAGAAAGTTATTGCAAAGGGAAGTATGGAAGCATGTGGGGAAAATAGTGGAAGAGAGGGAGCGAAGCTGTGCTCAGAACTCAAAAGGTGCAAACACATATAAAGCAGTGGAAAATAGACAAGTGACTTTTCAATGTCTGGGATGGGAAGATGGTGTCTGTGGAAGTGAACAGGATCCTATTGCCCACATTCCTGGAATAAGAGTCACCCAGGTATCATACATTTTCTGTACACGAGGATCCTCAAATATGTTGAGAGTTGCAAAAAAAAAAAGGCTTTGTATTTTCCCTAAATACTCTTGCAAGACTATGAAGAACCACCATGAACAATGCTGTGAAGTCATGAATAACCGTTTATGTGATTTGGATTTTTTGAAGGTGGTGGTGAGAAAATTTCTCCACCTCCAAATATGTCATCAAACTTGCTCAGTACTACAATACTATCCTGAAGCACATCTTTAATGTGGGGGCTTTACAGCATATTAAGACAGAACACGGCATCAGCTCTGGAGAAGCCTGCATGACAACACACACACAAACTTTGTAAGATGAAGGAGAAGATAAGCAGCAACGGAGGGAGAAATTAGTTCTGTGAGCTGCCCAACCAAAGCAGAACATACTGTGGCTTTGAAACTTGTGTTATAGTATCTTGCATGGCTTTGGAAAGGTCACGCATAAATAGTAGTTAAATGCTACAGAAAGCACCTGAGAGGAAATGAGTAGACAGGAAGAGATGTAGGCCTTTCTTGTAAAAGTGCCTGGAATTTGGGACAGAGGTGGACACCTAAAATGCAACCACAAAATCAGGAAAACCTCTTTGAAGTATGAAGCAATTTTCCTGTTCTTGGAGCAATACAAAAGGATTTGGTGGAAGTAAACACGCCTTTTGGTGAATGTGGTGGTTTCTGTTTGCGTTTGATGTGGTCAGGGGATCAGAAGAACACCACAAGCGGGATGAGATATGAAGCACGGGTTTCCTGATTTCAAGGTGGTTTCTAGAGCAGGTGATGTGATACTGGGCCATGTGCCCAAAGTGATGTAGACAGCATAAAACAAACACTCCTTGCAAAGAGAGGAAGGGTGGAAGGTATTGAAAGTGGGAGTGGAAAGTGAACTCATAAAGTACGTTGAAAAGATACAAAGTCCTGTAAAGGTGCAGAGCTAGGCATGGCCAGCTGGGGACAATTTCAATTTTAGTTTTTTATCAGTTCTGCATTTAATTATTGTTTCCTTACATTATTTGACCTGTGAGACAGTAAGTCAAGCGGCAAAACAAAAGTAGTGACTGTGCTGGGATCCATCCCAGGTCTGCCTGGTGATTAGTCCTTTGAAGACTTCCCAATCCTCCCTCAGATCAATGGCTTTCACTGGATCCAAGAAAAATTAAAACAATTCTCAGAGATGGGCATAAGCCATAAAGATGTGCTGTGGAGCTCATGTCTGACTCAAATCTCTTTGGATTTTCAGAGGAAATGAAGTGTGTTCCAGGCTGACCTTTCAGATCTATCTATAGTACTTTGATGTTGTTAGACCAACATCTGACCACCTTCGAAATTTACCAGTTTTAGCTGTCAGCTATCCTTCCAAAACAGGAAAGTTCTGCTCTCCTGACACTGAGCTAAGAGCCCTCAGCTCCTTTTAGAGACAATAGAGAGAAATAATATTATTCAGTGATTCATCTGACCTATTTTAAACATTAACTTCAAGGAAACTTGAATCATGACCTATAAAATGGTTTCTGCTCTCCATTGACTGTGAAGAAGTGTTTATCACATCTTAGACATCTGCATTTACTCAGCCCAAATTGCATCCAGAGAAGCTAAAGCCGACACTAATTCTCTTTATGTCATTGGAGTTTGACATCATATAAATATCTTCCAAATCTATGCGTGGTTACACAGACAGGGGAAGTAAATCCAGGTCTGAATTCCAGGCGAACCTCTGATCACTGGATTATCTTCCTTCTGGGTCCAGTATAAAATGAGATATGGTTTGTTTTTACCTTCTCTTTCAGCTACAACTAAATTCTCCAAACAGGCCAATATGGCTTGAGTTCTTCTGTTCAACAGATCGTAAAAATCCCCAGATGGTTAAATCTCAGTATTTCCTCCATGTTAGACTTCTTACTCAGTAGTAAATTGTTTGCTTATTTAAAACTTAATCCTAACTCTAATTGTCTCAAATTTACACCACACAAATCTATCTAAAATCACCTGTCCATATTACTTTGCTTCACATGTTTACATTTGAATCTTGTCAGAAAGATCTACAGCTGTTTGAGTTGTCATCCTCTGCCACAGCTTAGATGAAGTTGTACAGTAGGGAGAAAATGGTTTGTAGGATTTCTTTACAATAACACCATTCAGTTATTAAAGCTTGCAGTAAATTTCTCTTCTAACTAAACCACCGTATTTCCCAGACAAAACAATCATCTTGCTTTTCTCTTCCCTTCATGTATGCATCTTTTCCTCCATGCCATTTTTCTCTCCTCTTCTACTAGATCTTTCCTCCTTCACCGGGGCGGTGGAAAGGGGGTTTCCACCCACCTCTACCTGTAACTGAACCACAATTCCCATAATGAAGAAACAGATGTTCAGTCCATCTTTCACGTCCTTTTTGCTGCCTTAACACTCCTTCTTCTCCAGTCATCTAACTCTATATGCATCTTCTCCTTGTATTGCCTCCAAAACACTTTGAGCAGCTCTAGAGCTCTTGACCGCTTGTGTCTCAGATCCTCTGCTCCCTACCTCCTGTCAGCCCTCAACTACAAGTCTCTAAGCTCACTGTCTGTTATCGAGATTCTCTACTACTTTCATATATAAGATCCTAGTTAAAGATCCTAAGATATTGGCAAACTCAAGCCGTAAGGTAGTGATGTTCCTGATGTTCAGCTTTTCATTGACATACTCTTGGAAACTTCACTCATTCCTGGGTTGAAACAAGGAGATGAAAGAGATTGTTGCACAGGTTAAAAAAAAAGTAACATTTGGGGTGAAAAAGTGCTTTTCTGGTGCTGCTTCTAGTCTGCTCAAATCTCACCAACCTCTAAGCTCTCAGAAAAAGACCACTGTATTTGCTCTACAAAAGCTCCTTCTATGCAAACAGCCACGGTCTTTGAAGAGTCTGTCTTTACTGTACATGCTCAAACCTTTCATTTTTCCCATGTGCTCAAACCATTTACACTCATGAGATGGTGGTACTAACAAGGGCCTGGTGCTAACCTGATGGCAAAGGCATCAAATCCATCAAGCCTCTATGACTGCTCCAGTTGAAGACAGCGGGGACAGACAATGACTTTTCAAATGATGAAGACCTGTGGCTGACGTGGGAATTGAGTGTTGGGACTTAGCACCTGCTCTGATCTGCGGATCTAAATTTTCATCTGAGACTGTGACTTGGGACATCTGGTTTGGGATAGATAGTCAAAGACACAGGTTTGGAGTCAGTGCATCAGTGACATATAGGCTGAAGAAGCGAATGCATGGCCAGGATATCCTCTTCTGTCTCTGTGAGGAGATGAGGAGCCAGCTCAGTGCACTGGTGATAGGAGCCAGCCCAGGTGAAAGGGTGAGCTTAAAAAGAAGAAAAGCCAGTAAAGAGGTAACTGGCTGTGGAAGGAGATGGAAACTGGACTGAGAAGCCTGATGAGTGAGCCTGGGAGGAAGAAGGTTTTGTATTCACCGTCTTTTCCAAGGAATTTGCAGCTTTGGTTTATGTTTCACATAAGCAGGGGAGGAATATTTCCCATTGAAATAGTTCAGAGATAGAGAAGGATTCCTGTTTAGCACACTCACAGCAATCTCGGGTACCATGACCTCATGATTTTAGTCTCTAACGTTTTCTCTTTTTTTCTGGCTGGCTGGGCTTTTTGCTGATGCATACTTCAGCTCCTCTCTATGGCAGACAGACTGTCTCCAGTCAGAGGCCCACTCTTACCACCCTCCTAGTCCAACACGTTTATAGCCACCTCTTGACTGCGACCTTACTAGAAAAAGATCTTGGTGTTTGGGCAGTCATCAGTCAGAGGAAAAGGCTGACTTCACCTATCACCTTGTAGATAGACATGGTCTAGCAGCTGGATCCCGCAAGACATAAATCCCATGCGGTTTGAGAGACCAGGGTCTTGTTTTCAACTTGCTGGTACCAAGACCACACAGCATCTAGTGAGTATTTGACACAAATACAGTCCTTGGGCTTGGCTCTGTGTTTGATACAAAACTATGATTTCCTTTGTGGGAAGATTACTACCTCATCACTTGCTTCTTCTTGAGAATGGATTACATCCAAACTTGTTCTTATCTTCCTTCCCTTCCTAGGATGGGCCTGCTCATGCCCACTGGTATTTGAAGAGTTGTTCAACACTCCAAAGGAGCCAGCTTTGTTTTCAAGCTCCTATTACTCACTTTCTTTATCTCTTGGCTAAAAGCTTTCATGGATCTGTTTTGTTTGAGCATTTGAGGTTGGAGGCTGTGAAGAATTTCAAAGGTGTTTAACAGCTGTTTTGTCACTGATTTTGTAAAAAGACCACATAGTTTGATTAAAAGTAAACTCTGCTCACAATACCGTGTGGAACTCTGCTGGTCTATTTTTACTGCATCACAAATAAAGCTGAGCAGAGGGGGAAATCCCACTGACTAAACAGGACGTGTGGGAAGGATGGAGCACGTCTCCATCCCATATTACCCAGGTACTCATTAACTCTCTGATAACCAGTTTAGACAACACAAGGTGGAATGTCTCCAGCACCAGATGGTAGTGATGAGGAAGAAAGAGGAGTACAACAGACAAGATAAAACTTAGCAGGAAAATATACACAGGAATTTCTGTTTGTTAGGGCAGAGATTGGAATCTGAGTGTCCTAAGTTTAATCATTCCTTTGTTGGCTGGAAGTGTCTGAGAAGTATAAAGACAAAGATAACTCTCATCCCTGGCTACGTAGAAAACCCCAACTATCTAGTGATTCAGTTTCTGATTTAGCTGAAATGATGGAAGGTCTGCGCTGTAAGACCATGGTCCACGTGTGCTCCTGACCAGTGTGGGTACCAGCTAGATCCCTGTAGAACAGTTTAAGCTTGCAATCTCCAAACTGTTCCAAAGTTCAGAAATGTGAGCATCCTCTTGGCCCACACAGCTTTAATTCAAGGTTGATGTACATTGACACATTTGTTAATTAAACAGCAGCATGTGCTTTTTCTCCAGTGTACCTCAGAGCATTACACTATACAGCCTCCTCATTTCCCTCAAAGAACATTCTATGAGTTGTTTTTGTTGATTTTGTTTCAAATAAACAAAAGACACAGTCAGTAGTAGTGTGAAAAGTTTATTCTTTAGAAATGATCAGTTACTTTTCATATCTTTCTGGATACATGAAAGTGAGCCATGATAATGAGGAAAGCATTTTTCCAAACTAATTAAAAGTGTCTCTTTGAGTGAAGCAGAAGAATTTTATTGAAAAAGATCCTATATAGGCTTTCATATACTCACTGTGTAGATAGTCAGATATTTTTGGAATGCATCTCCTGATGAGATATCAGGGCTGTTATTAATTCCGTCTGTCATTTTTATTGAAAGCCAAACAAATTACATACAGTGTATGAAGAGCAAATGTAAACCTTCAGTGGCAAGTATCGCAAGAAGCCCCAAGATCAAAGCAAAGCCATCCTTTCTCTTTTACATGCCTTTTAATATACCGCATTCTGCTTCGGTAAGGACATTTAACAGACACATATCACGCACTAAGCAGCAAAAATATATGTAGAAATCAGAAGCCGCAGACTGTGATTTCCCTGTTTATTAAAGAATATAGTAGACATGGTACTTGGCCCTCTGTGTTGTGAGACGTGAAGCCACCATATGTATTAAATTCAGAGGGATCACGTAAAATCTGACCTTCAGATGTCCCTTTCAACCCAAACCATTCTATGATTCTATGATTCAAAGAAATAGTTCATTCAATCCTGCAGCCTGTTCCCGCTTCACCTTCGACCTGCAGGTCTTTCACAAAAGCAAGCGTGCATTACTGGGTATATGGCTTCCTATAGCTCGTCCCTTCAGCAATAGGATTTCTGGAAAAATAATGCACTTGAAAGCAAGAGACTACAGTGAAAGTGCCAGTGGTTGGTATAAACCTTAACAAAATGTCTCCCCTGCACATCAGGCTACAGGCTGCAATTCTTCCTGTACATTATTATGGAAATTTGGGCTAACAATAGATATAAGCAAAACAAAACCCCAAACCAAATAAACCTAAAAGGAGCTAGGGAAATACCTTAGTCAAACCTGAGAGTGATCAAACATCTTCTCAGGTTGGATGGGTACATGACTCTGGCAGTTGCACCATGATAGTGCTGGAAAACACAAACCCCAGCTCAGTGCCAAGCAGAGAGGACTACCCAGAAAACTCCTACAGCCCTGTGGTGGGGGAAACAGGGGCCCTGGCAGCCCCCAACTCATGTCAGGCCACCTCTTCATGCTGGAGATCCTGCCAAGGTTGTGGCAGAGGCAAGGTGGTGATGCAAGGTGGGAATCGTGTCCCTCTCATCAGCAGCAGCTTCAAAATAGTAGGAGATCGTGTGACCTAGTTCTAACGATATTCCTAACTTTGATTGCGGATTTAACTCTTCCATTCAAAAATGCAAAACATTTCATACCCCTAAACAGTGGGTTTCTACTAAAGCCTTCCATAAACTGACTTCACAGACTGTTTCTGCAATCTTTCCAGATTGCAAAAGTCAAAACTGAGAGGAAAAAGAGGGCAACACTGTGTTTTATGGGGCAAAAGAAAGGATTCTTCTATTTCCAGATGCCTCACAGCCTTTTCAAGTGTAGAGAAAGACATTATTATGACAGATTTTATGATTCTTGGCTTCAGAATCATATCAAAATTGTGTTTTATCTGACATCAAAAGAATGAGCTGGTTTATCATCATGATGATGCTAAAGATCTTGCGTCTGTTTGGATTAGTAACAACGCAAATAAAGCATCTATAGAGAATAAAAAAGTCACATTTGTGTCCTCAGACTTTATCCGTGGTTTATCATCTTCTAAACAATCAGCTATATAAAGAAAGAGAATTAATATAGTGTTTATGTTCTGGATTAGACTTTAATAAAAATGAATGCATACAACTTTTTCCTCAGCTTGAAACCTAGATAATCTTGAGAATTTTTTTGTCCCATGAGACTCCCAATTACTTTGATAATATTACACTAAAAGCTATGCCCCAAAGCTGTAATCTTAATTGAAGTATTTCTTTCTGGCAAACATTATAATAGAGATTAAAGTGAGCATGATGAAATAAGCCATCTATTTTGCATATAATTTATTGCAGATTTTTAGCATTGCTCAAGCAACGATTTAATTTATAATAATTGGTTTTGGTGGACCTCATCTAACTGGATTTCAGCAAAGCAATTGAAACTGTGTAATACAGGGAATCATTAGCAAAAGGGTCTGACTGAAGCAGGGACAAAAGGTGCTGAAAGGTTGCCAGAATAGAGAGAGGGTACAAGCATAGTTTCTCAAGCATCACTCTCAGCCAGTCTTAACTAAATATACCCACCAGCAACATTTGCACAAGAAGAAGGAGTACATTAATGAAATTTGTTGATGATATAAAGCTGGGAAGAGCAGGAGAATATCTCACAGGAAGAACTCAGGGAGCTGATTACTGAGAAATGCCCTAAAGATATTTCATTATACAAAGCTTAAGATCATGTACTTAAAAGGGAACTGTGTTTCCTGAATGAGGTCTAGTGGAAACAAGGAGACAGAAAGTCTGTTTTTATGGTAAAGCCTGGGAAATATGAATTTCTAATGCAGATGTCTCCACAGTAACTACAAGCTTGAGTCCATCCCAGGCAGTTAAAGGTCTAAGAACTGGCAACGATAGCAGTGGCGACAGGTACTTAGAAAAAATACTAGTATTTCCAGGTACCTGGTTATAAACAGTTATTTCCCTGGTACTGTGAACTAAACATATCTTACAGCTTCTTTCAGGTTGTTTTCTCATTTTTTATTATTCTTCCTGCTAAATAATTACTTCCCACAGGAGGCAGGTATTGACCGGTTAATCCATAATTATGAGAGTGCGGTAACCCCCCTTTTGCTCTGCTGTAGCCAGAAACATCTCTGAGCATGAGGAGGAGCCCTGCTGAGCAAAGATGGTCTCCCTCCACCTGCAGGGCTCACTCAACCTAACTCTTTACCTCAGGGAAAAGAGGTTTCAGAGTAAGATATGTTCAGTCTTATGTGGTCCCAGCCTGAAGGGTTGCTTTTCCCCCTCCCACACGCTCTGGAAAAGTCTTTCCTGCCCTTTCATTGTCCACAATGATCCTTCAGAAGAGCTGGCTGAAGAGAAGTGCTCCCACACGACTGGTGACATTTAAGCCATGTGGCAGATCCCTTTGCGCACGGATCCCGCTCCCATCCAACACAATAGCAGACTTTGGTGGGTGCGGGATGAAGCCCATTGTGACATTTTCTTCCACCCCACGCTTCTTTGCTGAGTGAAGCTTTTGTGAGACAGCAGAGGCCAGAAAACCCCTGTTGTTCCACCTGTTCCCATAGCCTCCGGTCCCACGGTCAATTGACCCTGTGCTGCAGTGGTGTGCACCGCCGCCCCCCATGCTCCCTTCCATACCAGCAATGAAACAAGCCCCTGTGTGCTCCATTTAGAATGAACAATAAATTCAAGTAAAACATGACATTTGGAGAAGATAATTTTGTTGATGCTCTTGATAAGCTGTAATATCACCATCTGAGCAGGAACACCATCCTCCTTTCCATAGGGACCGGAACACCATCACCACAGGAAAAGTTAACTGAAGGGTCTGATTGAAATGTCATTGGAAATATAGCCTTTTATAGCAATTCACAGAAACTGAAGATTTGTTGAAACATCCTGATTTCAAACAACTTTTTATCAGAAAGATTTCTTTGATGCAGGTAGAAATATTTGGTCAAAACTACAGCAAATGCCACCAGCCTGTCACGGAATGATCAGAACAGCCAAGTCATTGGGTAGGCACCTTCTTTACAGCAGGAGAGCAGGACCATACCAGTTGATATATATTTCCTGAAGTACATATTACCCCCTAATTTTTAAGGCTCTCCATTCTTTTTCATCATGAGAAGTTTTCCTTTTCAAGGATGGGAAGGAAGAGGAAAAAAAAAGGACGGAGATAATAGGAAAATATCAAAATGGAACTGTTTTCTAGCTAGCTTCAGATTTAAACTCATTTAAAGTAGCCCATTTAAATCTACCACTTTCTGTATGATGGCAAATATAGTTCACCTTCAGCTCAGAATTGGGACTTTATGTTAGACAAGCCTTAACGAACTTTTGAAAGTGTGAAAATTTTTGTCCTCTTCCGACCTGCCCATAGCAGTAAATACAGCTGGCTTCACAGGTAAGGGGATGCATAAAATTTAATTTAAATGATCATTAAATTAACTTCTTCATGTATGCAACACGTGGAAAATTGCTATGTTTATGATAACATGGCATAAAATAGTTATAAGAAAACATTTAAAATAAGATGGAAAAAGTAATTATACCTTATTATTGCCGTCACTTCAATAAAAGTTAACAACCTTCATACTCCATCACAGTTCAGTATTTCCTGATCATGCTTTTAGTATTGGAGTTGGTCAGGCTTGCCAGAAAAATACTCTCTCCTCACCAAATTGGCATGAATGGTGATTTTCAAGACTGAAACAACTGCAAGTGAGCAAATGTCAGCCAACCTGTATCAGGTATTTTCATGATACATGCTATTTAAAATGAGTATTTTATATCATGAGCATTTGCTTAGTGAAGTAATGTAAGTGTTTAACTTCTTGTAGATCTCTGCTGATGCATACTTATCTTTTAAATGGAATTTATTGTACAAAAAAAACCAAAAACATTGTCCATAAAATGTTTGCAGACGAACATTCACCGTCTCCCCTTGAGTCACAATTGCTTAATTACTGTTAGAGATCTTTAGATAAGAAAACAGTATGAGCCTGCTTCATGACTCAACCTATTTCCACTTAGTTCAAAATCAATCCACACCCAAAGCATCACTGATGATTTTATCCTGTGAATAATCAGTGTTGATAATCATATTTGGGGCATGCTAAGATGATTTTCTTCTCATCTCCCGTTTAATCATTTACCTATAAAAGCCCACACACCCTTCAACAGCAGGCACAAAGTACATGCACCATAATAGTCACCATGTGAGACAGGAAGAAACATCTTCTGGGTGGAAATGATCCAAGTTCCTAATTCTCATGTCACTGACACTCTTTCGTTGTGCGTCTATAGACAAGTCACAGACTAAACATCTCATACATGGGTGCCATGCGCTGGCCTCAGATTTGGAATTTAGGCACTGATTTTAAGAGGCTTCACGTACCTCCAGCTCATAAGTTTTTACTTCGTACCAAGTGGAAGAGGGAATGGAAATGAACAGCATTGTTCATAAAGACACTATGGACATGCCTATCCATACACGTGCAGGTATACACAACAACCGAGCCACTAGGGATCTTGCTCTTGTCATGTGTATCATGCCGCCCTTTCACTCTTCTCTGCCGCTCTGCTCTGTCCACGCTTCCTTTTTACTGCGGGAAAGTAAAGAAGTTTTTACCCATCCATCATACTTTTTCCACTCTTTGAAAGCTTCCCTTCTCAAGGCCCGTGCATATTGTGCTGGCAAGCTACCAAAACCCGCTAACAAATGGCAGATTAAGTGGAAACACGGACAAGAATTTCAAGCATGTATTATACTCGCTCGGAGTTCAGTGTGCAACATTTAAGACGAGGGCTACCCTCTAAACAGGCAGGCCTGGGAATTCAGTTGCAAAACAATTACAGACGGGAGGAAAATACCTTGCCTCTGAGAAAGAAACTTGATGATATTCTGCAGTCTTCAGTAGGCTAAGTGTGCAGTGTGCTCTGGAAGCGGTTGGCATGGTCTGTGCTTTCTCGAGACCTCAGTTTCCAGATCCAGCAGTGTTTTCCAAGGGAGTTAATATCACATGAACCAGAATTTTTCATATGTCAGACTCTTAAAGATGCAGGAGACTGAAATCCTTTCCGTTCACAACCAAAACAGCCCCTTCTATAGCCATCTGCTGTCCTGTCTTAAGGTACAAGAATAATGAGGCACTTGATTTAGTTCTGCAGATAATTGGCAGGCATCATCAACAGGACAACGAGATTTCTACCATCGTGCCTGTCTGTAGTTTTGTTACTGAACATGTATCTATGAACTATGTTGGCTGCCCAGCTATCTTTCTCATGGTTTAAAGGCCTGGTTTTAAAAGAGCCCTGTGTACAGCATCAAAGAAAATATGCTCAGAAGGCAGTTTCCAAACCTGCCTAGCAATGGCCCATCCCCACTCTTAATGAATACGCTGGTAAAATTACCATCGGCTCAGGTGGGCCCAGGTGAAACAATGTTGAAGTTTAGCACGACAATTCTCCCCATGTTATCTGAGATTCCGTTTTCTTTTCAAAAACAATCCGGAATGTTTGCATAGGGTGTACTGTAGAAAGAGACTCTCCCACTCCTGATTACACTAAACTTGCTGCAAAACCCAAACCCTAACTTGTTCATGTTACTCAAGCTCATTTGCCTTCTGCACAACTCCACTCTGCCAGTCATCTTGAGAACATAAAAGATCCCAGGCTACAGTTCAACAAAGCAGTTGAGAACATAGGACCAGGGGATGGGAAATATGTCCCATAAGCTAGGCCTAATGTTCTCAAGTCTACATGTCGCAGCTCACACATTCAGAAATCAGGAAAGATGTATGGACTGCAATTCCCAAATCAAAAAGTAGAACATTTCTGCTCTCCAGAGTTCCTCATAAAACTGTGGGTGTCACTGTTAGCTTCAGAGGAATTTTTTTCTTACTGCATCAGCTAAAATAAAAAGAAGATGGAACTGATTTATGACCTTATACTGACTGGTTCAAATTCCTCCATAGTTTATTGACCCTAAAGTTAAAAAAATGTGACTCTTTAGTCTAACGGGTTATTTTCAGCTTTAACTAATTTCAGCTCATGACTGGGTTTGGAACCGCAATAATTATACAAAAGGTAAGATTGATTATTACTGTCCAAAGATACAGTTTAATTAAGCCTACTGGAAGAAATTAATTAAATTACTTCTATAATATGTGGAGACGAAAGAAGAATGAAGGAAAATATTAATACATCTGTTCTGTATCTAAATGTCCTTCCAAACAAGTAACTGAAATGAGACTGTAAGTGCAATCCAAGTATAGTACAAATACAAGAATGTCTGCATTGAAATTCCATAACTTTTCTTTATTCACTGTGATACATTCAAACAAAAGTGCTCCAGATAACAGCCATAAAGTAAAGGAAATTAAAATAAAAAGGCAGAAATAGACCATCAGATACATATGGTGATTATTCATATTTCAAAGCATTAGTAACTGCTTGTATCTGAGTGCACCAAAAGCCCACATGAGGGCCCATGTTTCTGTATGCTGCACCTATAAAAAAAATAATCATAGACAGCTCTAGCAAAAAAATGTTTTTCAGAACTAGAGCCAAAGCCATCATAAAGATAAAGCACCATCAGGCATATGTTTACAAATGCCGTAGTAATTAGTAGAGTGTAAGAAAGGCTTAGTTGAATGAACGTTTTCCTTGTATAGCATAGGGAAGCTCTGCTTAGAGTCATTCCTTCCCAGCTCTGCCATTTCACACCAGGACTTGCATTTGCCCCACAGCAGCGAGCACCACGGGCAACTTGGTAAGCTTTAGGAGACAGTGAGAGATGGACTAAAGTGAAACTGGCGCCGGAGACAGTGCCTATCCTCCTACTTAAAAAAATAATTTTGGCATGGCAGCCTGTACTTAACCATGTTACTGTGATACAGTGGCACAATCCACCTGAGAAACACTATTTGTACAGACCACATTGACTTCCCAGAGCTGTTTGCTGAGCTACAAGTATTTGGCTGCACTGATTTACCTATAGAAGACAGTTTTTGTTTTAAACTCCAATTCGGTTATAGTAAAAATGGAAGTCACTGTTATCTCTAAGGAAGAGCAGAGTATCACTTCATAGCCAACTCAGATGACATCCTATCATGTGGCTCCATTCCAGCTGCAGAATTACTGAACTGTGCATTTGCCAAGAATTATTTGTAACTCAACAGCCTGCTGGGGAGGAGGATTCCTGTCCCAAACAACACAAGCAACAGAAGTCAAGATGCTGTATAAACTACACTGTCAAAGGGATACAATGGAGAGACATTTATAAATCTAGAGTCCCTCCACCTTGTGTATTTTCAGGTAGAACAGCATGGATGTTCAACACAAAGTGGGAAAGCAGTAGAAACCTTGTCCTGCTTTCCCCTTTACCTGCTTTGCAGGCAGCAATTCAGATGGCCGGCAAGACCAAAGACAGGTTTCCCCTCTGAAAATCCAAGCTGCTGACATGAGATTTTCCCTAAAAGATCCAAAGTCATAACAGAAAACAAGCCTTTGTCCCCAAACACTTTCTATAACAACACATTCATGGCAATCCTGTGAGGTGTAAGGCTCTGCTCCAGCTGCTGTAAAGATTTAAGCCCATGCATCATTTGTGTTTCCCAAAGCAGGATGCAACGGCACTGCTCATATGACCAACGTCACCTTCACAGTCACGTCCTCGAAATATCAAGGTCTGTTTGCTCAAAAAGCATTTTTCTTAACTATGTTACTAATAGAGTCTCAAATCACTCAGGCTGAAAGAAGGTTAGAAGTGTTATGCAGTTATTTACCCTTCACGGTATTTGTGTGGCATTCATCTCCCACAGCGCAGCCTTGCCCTTTTCACACTCCCTTTCTCATGCAGGAACACAAAGCTGTAATGTTTGGGTTGCAAACACCATTAAATGCCCCTCTTCAGCCCCCAACAGCACAGAAATATTTTCTTTTAAAAGTTCAGATCAAAGCATTTCTACTAATCCTAGGATTTATTAAAACAAACATTGTAGGCATGAGATAGTCAACAGCGTCCCTTTTGTAAGATTCTTTGGAGACGGTTCTGATTTCGTACTGTTTACTGATCCGCCCCTAATTAATCTTCAGTTGCTCAGCTGCAACTTCAGCAAGTCCACCTGCTCCTTCCCCACCCAGCAGATGTTCCTTTCTCCCCAGTTTCAAGCTGTAATGACAGCACCACGCAGCCCCTGTCCTAAAAACAAGGTGGCTTGCTTGAAAAGCTATGTATCACAGCTCAACGTTACAAGATCATATCACACACATTTGCAGCAGAAGTCCAGCCTTTCCTCAGGTGAGTAATTAAAACCAGTCATTAAGTGCTTTCAAGGAGTTTCATTGTCTTTATCCTTCCCTGCAGTCAAGGTAGTTGCCTTTGATCCAGTAACAGATCTGTGCGTATTTGAGGGGTGTGATGCGTACGGCTACATTGAAATCCTGCGGGGTGCCATTCATGTCCACCCACTGATGGCCTGAAAATATTCCAATAATTTTACGCTCCCATTTGTGATTCTGCCTCTTCCACATCCTCACATAGACCCCAGACCCACTCGCACCCGGCTGGGCATCACACTGCTGGTACAACAGATCATACGTTTCATCTTTGACATCACAGAAACGGTAAACCAGGTTTCCCGGACGATCATTGTCATAGCCAGAGAAGTGAATCCTCCCTCCAGGCAAGTGTCTTGCTGGTGGGCTCACACCTATCTTCATAAACTTTCTTTTATGAGGTTTCTTCAGCTCCAGTAGGGCGTAGTCATAATCCATGCCAATGTCATTGGCATTGCCTTTGATCCATCCTTTGGGGACATGCGTCCGTTTCACTCGGATCCACTGGAATTTCATTTTCTCAGGCATTGCCGAGTTGGTGATATTGGCCCCCTTACTGCCATCTTTCAGTTTGGGCTTTAAGAACCCCACCCGCAGTTTCTGAGCTCCTTTG
This sequence comes from Baryphthengus martii, assembly GCA_013396935.1. Classification (NCBI taxonomy): domain Eukaryota; kingdom Metazoa; phylum Chordata; class Aves; order Coraciiformes; family Momotidae; genus Baryphthengus; species Baryphthengus martii. Next base: position 411,455 of record VWZK01020185.1, read on the forward strand.
ACATAACTCTTGCCATCATGAATACAATGAGCGGCAGTAAGAACATGCTTTTCAGCCACCAGCGTCCCTGTGCAACCTGTAGATAGTTTCACCGATGTGGAGAACGGGTAATTCAACAAGAAATCTTTCCCAAAAATGCTAAACCTGCTGTCATAGCCATAGATCTGCCTCTTAGTTCGAGATTTGCCTTGAGACCCATCACCACTATTGCTCAGAATATATATGCCCACTTCAGTTTCAGTGAGGCTGCCATTAGCATACAAGGTTTCATAGGACAGGTAGTTCTTCACTTCTTCATAAGTTGGCAGCGGAGAACTTTTGTGACACGCAGGGCCACAGGGAGATGCCACTTCCAGTCTGGCTTCAGCATCAAACTGTGGTTTGTCCAAGTTCAGGGTGGATTGTGGCAGGATAACCGGAACTCTGTAAGATGGCCAAGTTGGCTTCCAGTGAGAACTGGAGGGCATCACATCTTTAGCAGCACACAAAAGGAGGATTAAAGCGGGCAGGCCTGCCATTCTGAATGTCGGTCTGTGGAAAGCAAAAAGAAGCCCAGTTACGCACTCAAACATGTTACAAGATAAATCTACCTTGCTAAGCAAAGGCTTGCTAATCAAGCATAATAGAATAAGGGTCAAGCCATTTGGAGCCAACTATCATTAAGTACTTCAGATTTCTCAGTGTTACGCCTGAACATGTATCTTGAAACAAATGTCCCAGGTTAACACTGAAACACGGGGCATTTAACTCTTAAGTGTGCTAAACCACCAGCTCTCAGTTGACATCAAGTTATGGAATTTGTATTTGCACGGTTTAAAGAAAATTTAGACTCTGTGTAAATTCCTGCATTCAGAAACCATAGCTCCTGCCAAGAGGAGATAGGTCTCGCTTCAGCTACATTATCCTATTCTCTGAAAGCTCCTACCTACTCTTGGACTTCACTGCGAGAGGTCCTTAAATCACCTCACACCATTTGCTGTCTTAGGCAGAGAGCTGATGGTAGGAAGAGGCAGGTGGACACAGAAGGTAACCTGAACAGGAGCTGGGTTGCAGAACATGACCACGCGGAAGACTCGCTTCCCCTTGCAATTCATACCGGGGGAAGGTTTCTGCTCCACGGAGCATTTGCTCTCCCCTAGGCTTCCATGAGAAAGGCTGATATGATTACACATGGGCAGCTAACGAAGTGAGTTTACAATTCCTGAGGGATTTTTAAGTTAACATACTGGCTTATTCCTTCATAAACTCAATTAATTAGAAATGCAAACCAACCCCCTCTGAGCACAGGGAGGCAAACGGGACTGTAAATGTGTTTATGAACCACAGGCAGAGTGCCTCAGATTGCAGAGAACAGCGTGCACTAGTACTATGTCAAGAAAATGTGTAACTCTAGTTTATTTGAAAATTAGCCATACAGCTGAATCGCCGCAGGAGGCATTGTGCCCTGGGCAAGAAGGCAGGCAGGATCTCCCTCATACAAAGATTATTCAAACAAAACTTCATGATTATGTTGAGCTTACACATATTTAAAACCCTGCTGAGGTTACACTGATCACAACTGCAGGATCATTCCTGAAATACCTCAGATGACTAAACCACAGCAAATCATGCAGGAGATGACCACAGCTATCTAAGAATAAAAAAGAAAAATCATTCTCTTCAACGCTTTTTGTAGGAATACTCCATCCCTGAGCTGCACCAAAAAAGACTTCAGAAGCTACAGACTGCTAAAGTCCAAAGGTGTCCAGCTCCAATATTGGGCCAGCATTCTTCCATTGTTGGCAGCATCTTTTTTGGGAATGGAGGTAATAACTAAAGAACAAGATGTTCAATTATCAACTCATGCAGGATATTAAAACATCTCCGTTCCAAAAAACAGCCATAGACGAACAGAGCTGTTGCTACCGATGCCCATGGAGGCAGGTACTGACTCTTCCAGAAGTGACCAGACATTCTGATGGTAATTTTGTCATTAAGAAACAGGACATCTTTAAAGGATGTATTTTTTTCTGGAAGGGCTAAGCTCTATAGAATGCATTGCTTTATACCTAACGGGAAAGTCATGCTGGAAAATACAGGCCATTTTAAACATGAATCAGAACCGCACAATTTTGGATGTCCCAAAATTGGAAAATACTCAGCTGTGTATTCACGGAAAACCATCAGCTTCTCTGATTCCTGCCACAGCAGAGATTAATATTGGATGTGGCTGATTTCTGCAAGCTATGAAGTAAGTCTCACGTTGGTATAAGGATGACCCAGGGAACACTTGCCAGATATCAAATATACTCGTTGTATAAACAGTGATTAGGAAAATGTAGAAAAAGAAGGTAAGAGATCACTCCATTCCCACAAAGACAATATATACTAGCGTAAGCCAACAGTTAACTGTCCTACTTGTGACAGTGAGGACACATGTTTACTGGGCTCCCAGTTAGAATTTGAGAAGAGGCTAAATTAGAGTTGGGCTGTGCATCAGGTGGCAGATCTCATCACTAAGAGCAAGTATTTCTAAGCAGTCTGCTCTCATCTGCTTCACTCCGAAGTTATTCCCACAAATAACATCTGAAGCTTTCCTGAAAGATGGAATCTCCATCTAAATTGCCCCACTCCTGCCACTTCTTGGATCTAGAAATCATTCACGCTAACTGAGCCAGTGCTGGCCTTTGGCTGGTTCATTTAGCTGTCAGGGGAAAATCAGAAGTATCTTGTCAGTTGTTATTTGCACAAGCAGCAAGATTCTCTGTGTCTGTCAGCATAGCGACCTGACGAAGGGAATGTGTGCCCAACAACTTCTCTGCCTCCTCCAGGAGCATCATCCATGCTGAGAAATTACCTCTCACTGCAACCTGCCCTCCCTCATCTCCCCACCACCACCGCTACAGCAATGCCAGCACTGGAAAGGCAGTTTTAGACAGCAGAGGGCAGCCGCCCTATGAAGAGAACAAGACAGGAGCTGGGACTCAATCAAGCTGGTCCCCAAAAAAGGCTTCAGAAGATGGCATCTGTGTCTGTGCTACGCTCTGTAAAGTGGTACTTACTCCACTTTATGCGTCTGAGCAAGTCTCCCCACACGCCTCCCCTGCTGTGCTATGATCACATTACAGATACGTGGGATAAAAAAATCTTTTCATCAGGTACAGAACTTTTCTATTATCTAAAATGTTATTAAAACTTAACAATAAAACACAGTTACGAGTTTATACCTAACCATAGAAGCTAAACAGTGCTCACAAAACAAGGCATTTACCGAAGTCTTTGTGATTATGTCTTTTCTGAAGACATAACTGGTACTAAATCAGCCCTGGGCTGCAATAAATTGAATAAATACACCTTACTTATAACAAGATGCCTAATTAGTGCATAGTACCTCTTCCATGTAGATCCTTCTTCTTTAAAAAATAAAATGGTTAAGCAGAAAAATGAAGGAATTTAAGAAGTAGTCTACATTTAAGAGAAACCTACCAGTTAGCTTCTTCCTTCCTTTTGCTCTCTCTTTTTCTTTTTGTTTAAAACAAACTCCAAAAGCTGCAAAAAACCAAGGTTAACGCTCTCTTATGTCCAGCTCCTTACTCACGGGTGATTCTGAAAGATGTTCTCAAATCAAATAAACTGGTAAGAAGCGAGTACTTCCCTGAACAGCTATCACAAAATGCCACTGAATGAATTACGACGTGCTGCTCTACTGTAGTACTGCTCTTCTGTTTCTATTTAAACTGTGTCATAAACTCAACCCGCCCTTTGCCTCAGTACAAAGCCCTGCTCTGATATCCAGCCTAGGAACCCCCGAGAAAGCGGTTTGTACATAATCACACTTGCTAATGGCATTAAAATTGTTTAGAGAATGGAAACAGTGACAGCTACCCCGGGGCTCCCCGCACCGCTGAAACACTTCTCAGACACATTTTCCTGCCTGCTATGGGCATTCATGCCTTGAGATAGATGTTAGTGAAATAGAACTTCCCTGTTCAGGACGAGCATGAATCATTTTCTAATAAGCAAGTAATTTTTCTGGAAGAGTTCACTACTTCAGGGGTGGTTCTTCTAATAGATGGTTAAATAACAATAAATCCTGGAATATCCAGTAGGAAAGCCCGTGAAATTAACAGTCTCCATTACATTTGGAAATGAAGAAAGTTTTTCCATAGTGCTGGAAGCCAGAATGATTAACATGGAGGAGATGAGGAAAGAGAAAAATGAAAGCCAAGACAGTAAGAGAGAAATACCTGCCTCAAACCAAATTATAAAGGAGAACTAAATCACTCACTGCCGTGCCAAAATACCTCTATTTCTCTTCTTCGTCACAGAACTCATGTATACACAGCAAAAATAACTGAGTCGCTCTTTAAGAATTACAGAAGCCTCACTGCTATTAAAATCCAACCTCTCTATTAGCCTGCCTGCAATGCTGAGGGTGTTGTGAGAGTAACGCTGCCTTACCAGGCTGAGGGTTGCCAGAAGCGATGTCTCAGAAAACCTGCAACGAACTTTGATATGGGCAGGCCAAGAGTGTCTGTATACAACGGACACAGCGGGTATTTTCACACATGTGTCAGCGACACACGCACGCAGAGAGGAAAGGGATCATATTATGTGTTTACCACTTCGTCCGATTCCTTAAGAATAATTCTACTGCCTCCTTTCGCTGTTCTTTCTTTCCTCTTTCTCCCTGCATGTAAAGCAGCTTCGGTTTCACAGGACAAGAGCGAACTGTGTTACAGGTGAACAGTGACAGCTTGAACAGATGGTAAAGCTGTAAGCAAGGACATGCATCCCCAGGGCCACGAAAGCACCTGAATGATGGGGCAGCCGCGCAAGCAGGGTCCCTGACGGGACTTTACCGACCCCTTGGACCTCGCTCGGGGCAGGAGGATGCGAACAACTACTGCAGGCTCCAGCAGCCGCTTCACTGAAGAGATCGTGTCGTGTATTTCTTAAAAAAAACGATAAATCCCCAAGTACTGATGTTCTCAGTCACGGTGGTCAATCAAAGCATAGGACCGCAGCGGCTCAACCGGAGAGCTACTTCTGAGGCCTCCCAAGTGTGAAACGCAGCAAAAGCGAATTTTTTACCAGCCGTTTCCTCACCAGACACCCCTTCAAAAGTTAGTCACCGACACCAGCGGGCAGCGGTGCTCGCCGCTCCGGCCGCCACAGCGGCGAGGACCCGAAGCGGGGACCGGTGGGGAGCAAGCAGCCGCGTTATCCCTTTTGTCTGCCCGCTGCCGGGGAGGAGGCGCCGGGTGCGCTCCCGTTGATGCGAGCGGCGTTAAAAATTAAAC